>JAADWV010000754.1:0-14202 GCA_023336295.1 Pythium folliculosum
CCCCCCCCCCCCCCCCCCCCCCCCCCCCCCCCCCCCCCCCCCCCCCCCCCCCCCCGCGGCAGCCGCTGCCAGCGTGTGCTGCGTGTACAGGGTGCCGTGGTGGGTACCGCGTACTGCAACAACGCAGGATCGGCAACGCCGCCACAGCATGGTCGAGACCTGGTCGATATTGAGGGCGAGCTGGGTGGGCTGAGCCCAGGAGAGACCCTGCAGGCGTCGCTGCGGCTTTAGTGGAAAGCGACGCTTGGATATCCGCTGTGTCACGAGCAATGTTAGTTCCCGTAGAAACGAAGAGGAGACTCGCGGGGATGGGGGTGGACAGTTGTGGAGATGGAGTCTTGCGGTGTCATTACAAATCGCATGTTACAGTCTGAGGGTGCGTCTTCTGCATTGCTGGCTATTGGCACGGCAAAAACGACACACAAGGAGAGGCCGCCTCATCACTGCACGCCACCATCGCCTTCGCCAAAGAGAGGTTTTCTCCCACCAAATGTGTTGGTTGCTTTGGTCGTGGGGATGAGCAAGTCACACGCTCTCGCCACTTGACAGAACGCAAAACAGCCAGGTGCGGGCTGGGCAGTCGAGTACAGTACTGTAATGCTGTCGTGCGTAAGTCACGTGTGACGCCATGCTGGTTGCTGGACACACTCCACTCGGCTTCGGGAGGTTTCCGAAGGACCAGGTTGAGCGGAGGAGGTTTCGGTTGCTTCTACTGTCCCGCGCGCTCTCTCTGCCGAATGTCACGAACCTCGACCCGAGACTGGGCGGCCCCCGGTTAGCAACGCGCGCGGCACAGCACGACCGGCGATCTGCGCTGACCCCACACGGTGAGCCATCTGGAGCGTGGGCAGCTGGCGTGGCGTAATCACGCGCGAGCGTGAGCCATGATCCGAGTTGCAGCATGTTCGTATCCAGCCACGTATTATCCATGATCCGGTGTGTATTTTGGGGTGGAACAAAATCTCTCTGCCGGACAGCGCCTCTGTACATACTGTGCGGACGTATGAAGCGTGTCTCCCGTGAGCTCCTGGGCGGGGGCTCCGATGCATCCGTTGCTAGAAGGACCTTAGAGGCTAGACCCTAGAGTCTTGGGTCCAGGCCCCCTCGTGGTCGTCGTTCCCCATGCAGGCAGGAGGCCGCCTGTGTCGTTCTCGGTGGTGATCACGCTCCCGCAGGGCACCACTTGAAGCTTTCCACGGTCTCACCCTCGCTGGGCGGCGAGAGACCCGGCGCACAGCGGTGCGATGCAGCATCAACGACGACTGCGCATCCACAGGAACAGACACCGAGCACTACTCCTAGACTCGATATCTATCGGCTCTCACAGAATAATATGTGTACTAAAATAAAGTGAAACGTTTGTGACACCTCACAACTCGCTTTTGTGACACGCTGCAACAAACCGCTGTTGATAGTTCAAGGATCATCACCACCTCTCGCCGCTGGCATGAGCGCAGCGGCGTCGGTGTCGGTGGCGGCACTGCTGGCCGAGTCCTTCCGCACGAAGGACGAGGAGGACGACTCCGAGTACGAGGAGCTCATCCCGCCGGAGAATTTTGCCATGATCGAGAAAGGCCTCTATCGCAGTGCGTCTAACTGGCTCCCCGGTTTAAATGTCTAATTTGCCTCATGGGGTCTAACCAGGCGAATGCGCGCTCCACACAGGCGGGTTCCCGAAGAAGAAGAACTTTGCGTTCCTAAAAAAGTGCCTCGGTCTAAAGTCCATCCTGACGCTCGTGCTGGAGGACTATCCGCTCGCGAACAGCGAATTCAACCGCATACACGGCATCAAGCTGCTCCAGTTTGGCGTGCCGGGCAACAAGGAGCCTTTCGTAGACATCCCGGAGGACGGCATCGTCGCGGCGCTCTCGGCCGTGCTCGACAAGCGCAACCACCCGATGCTGATCCACTGCAACAAAGGAAAGGTGGGTGCTGTCGTGTGGACTAACGTGGTTAGACAGATACGGACTAACCGCAATGCGCATGGTAATGTGTTTGGCGCCATCAGCACCGCACTGGCTGCCTCGTGGGTGCGCTGCGCAAGGTCCAGAAGTGGGCGTTCAGCTCCATCTTCGACGAGTACATTCGCTTCTCGGCGCCCAAGCCGCGCATGATGGACCAGCAGGTGCGGCCCGATTCCTGTCGCTCTTCCTTACAGCAGGTCTAACACCGCAAGGGGTCTAACGGGTTCCGTGCTGTGTTGTGGATGTAAAAGTTTATTGAGCTCTTTAACACCGACCGCGTGACCAACGAGAGCGACGAGGACCACCGACCCGACTGGCCCGGTCTGTGAAAATGCACGTCCCTCTTCCATCTCCTCCCCATCTCCTCTCGATCTCCTCTCGTTCTCCTCCCGGTCTCGTAGCCCCCGGCTCCACTGGGTCTGCCCCTGCATGGACCTGCTTACAGCTTGGCCGGGGCCTGGTTCGCCTTCTTGTCCTTGCCGGCAGCAAACAGCGCCTGCATCTCCACGAGCGCCTCCTCCAGCAGGTGGCCCATGCGCGGCGCCCAGCGCGCCGGTTCCTGGCGGCGGCACGCAATGTTGAACTGCACCGACTGGTTCTTGATGCTGTACGCGATGCCGAGGCCCTCGGGCACGACCTCGCCCCAGCCCCAGCCGTCAAACAGCTCGTTCGTCAGGTGGCTCGTGCTGATGAGCCAGTAGCGCGCACGCGCCATAGTCGGGTCCTCGAAGAACGGCACGCTCTCGCCCGGCCGCACGAGCAGCCGCAGGCCCAGCAGGTGGCGGTCCACGCCGCAGCTCTGCGCTGCGCGCTTCATGTACTGCACGTGGTTCTGCACGGCGCTCTTGAGCAGCGCGCGCTTCTCGTCGGGCGAGTACGCGCCGCTCGCGTCCAGCATCGCGTCCACGAACGCCGCGCTCTGCGACGAGCACGACCGCGTGGTCTCCGTGCGGCCGTGGAGGAAGATGCGCGTCTGTGAAGCCTCGTAAGTCGCAGCGTTGATACCAAAGAGCTTCTTGTACGCGAGCTGGATCGCGACCTGCACGAACGCGTCCGGGCTCATGCCGAACGTCTTGATGGCGTTCTTGCCGTACCCGTAAAAGCTCTCGACGTGGAGGTCGTGGTCGGCCACGGTCTGGTCGAACGTGCGCTCGGCCGCGGCGATGTTGTCCAGCGTCTTGCGGCTGAAGCGGAAGTGCACGGGCTGCGGCAGCGGCAGCTGCGTGGAGAGCTGCTGCGTGGTCAGGCCCTTTGCGCCCAGGTCGATCTGCGACTTGTGGAGGCGCGCGATCATGTAGTCCGCGTAGCGCGACATGGGCATGCCGTCGAGCATCGAGTGCTCGCCGAGCAGGCCGGCCTTGCCGTTCTCGAACACGACGAGCTGGATGCACTTGTCGTAAAAGCGGTTGCGGCCGTCGCCGTGCCAGAGCCCAGCGGCCACCTCCGTGCGCGACACGGGCGCCGAGTCGTCGAGGTTGAGCAGCACGACGGCGCTCTCGATGGCACGCAGCGCGTCCGTGTTGCCCGTGCGCACGAGCTCGTCGCGCGCGTCGGCCCACACGTCGCGGTTCTCCGAGCTGAGCACGCCGATCGCCGATTCCTTGGCGCCTGCGCTGTCAAGCACGCGCTGCAGCTGGTGGCAGAGCTGCTCAAACGACAGCACTTGGCCCGTGGCGCTGTCGAGCATCTCGATCTTGAAAAACTTGTTGTGGCGCATGACGACGACGTGGTTGTGCGTGGCCGGGTCGTAGATGCGGTACGTGTCGGACTGGCGGCGCGGGATGCGGCAGGCGTTGAACATGTACTTGTACGCGGTCGCACACAGCGGCGTCTTCTTGGGGCCGAGCTGCTCGGGCTCGAGCGAGCCGTCGACGACCTGCGCGCGGAACTCCATGGTCGCGCGCAGCAGCGCGGCCGCGCGGCCCACGTTCGATCGCTGCGCGGCGTGGACGCTGTCGGCAAAGTGGAAAAAGTAGCTCACGTTGAAGACCACGGGGTCGCGCACCTCGAGGTAGCCGCCGATATTCCACCACTCGGCCAGGTACGACGAGTCGCGGCGCTCCTGCGCGCGCTGCACGAGGCGGCGCTGCAGCTCCGCGCCGAGTCCGTCGGCCGAGAGGAACTGCGCGGCGTGCTGCTTGGCGCGCGCGAGCTCCTGCGGCGTGACGAGCGGCGCCAGCGTCTGCAGGTACAGCGCCACGGTCTCCTCGAGCGGCGGCACGGGCAGCCGCGGCAGCGAGTTCTGGAAGCGGTAGAGCGGCTGGCTCGCCGGCTCGAGGTCGGCGTCGTCTCGGTAGTCGCCGCGGCACTCGCGGAAGCCCTGCGGTCCGTAGCCCGTCATGGTGGTCGTGGTCGTGGTGGCGGCGGTTAGACGCGTGGCAGGGCGGTTCGTTTAGACGCCGAACGAGAGGTGGTTAGACGTCCGCAAGGCAAGATGCAAAGTGCGTTGAACTTGGCCCAGAGATGATGTTGACGTGAAAGTTTTCACGGGAAGCGACGGGGGAGACGGGGGAGGGGACAGAGCGGAGCGGATGAGCGGAGGGGAGCGGAGGCGGACGCTCCGCTGATAGCGGCTGCTGATTGGTCCGAGTGCTCCGCTGGGTGAGCGGAGTGACACCCCCCAGTCACCACAGCGGTTATGTGCTGGGTGAGTATTTTTGTGACACCGACACCCGCGTTTTACTGACATGGACGGATTATCTCTAAAGGTAGTACGTCAACCGCGCCGGGCTTCGTTGATGTCTTCGTGGAAGTGATCCAGCGCCACGAGCATGAGCGCGTACGGGATGTTGTGGCGCAGCACCTTGGACCAGAGGAACGGGCCGCCGCCCACGACTGCCGCGACGCCCACGTTCACGAGGTCCTCCTGTCCGCGCTGCACCTCGAGCACGGTCTTCACGCCCTGGTACGCGAGGAAGAAGCTGCATGAACGCCCAGCAACAGACGTGAGTCGTCTTCATCCATGACAGGCAGTACTATGGCGGAGATGGAGCAGCGACGTACCCAGCGAAGGCTCCGCCGCTCACGGCCGCGCCGCGCGCCACGGGGTTGAGCGCCGCGAGCGACACCCGCTTGTGGGTCTTCTGGTAGACTTTGACCGCATCGACTAGAAATCCACACACGGATGCATTAGCCGCAAGCAGAAGACGTGGAGTCACCTGCAGTCACTGCGAACAGAACTACGCACTCGTGCCGAAGGTGGCACCGGTGCAAAAGCCCACGAGGCCGCCGAAGATGAGCCGGTTGCGCAGGTTGCGCAGGTCCACGGGCTTGATGCCCAACACGCTGCCGTCGGAGGCAGCAGCGGTGGTGGCGCTGGACGCGCGTGTAGTGGTTATCGAAGCCGCGGGCTTCTTGGGCTTGGGCGTCTCCGCGTCGAACGACGACCAGTTCTGCGAGTCACCCATGATCAATTGTCGAAGCTGGAGATGGCGGAACCTGTGGACTCGATTTCCAACAAACGAGAAGCTCCATATACCGGTATGAAACCGGTATCACGTGGAAGATGCAGCCATCCGATTGTTGTGGCGAGCATGGGCATTGGAGGTCGAGACGATGGCGCTCAAGAAGTGCTTCAAGCTGCACAAGCTCTTCCTCTCCGAGGTGCGACTCCCTGCATAGCACACCAAACCGCACTGCGCCTGATGTTGAGCCTGATGTATAAATGAATGTGATCTCTGGCGCCGTAGCTGGAGCGGTGCGCGCGCCTGGACCGCGAGGGCGCGCAGGTGCTGTCGTCGCTCGCGAACGTCGCCAAGCGCGTGCCCGTGCTCGAGTCGGCGCCGCCCGCGGCCTTGGGCGTGCTACAGTTCATGCCGGACACGCCGGCGCTGCTCCTGGAAAAGCACTTTGCGGCGATGGAAAAGAGCGCGACGTTCCTGCGCGACATCGTGCGGGACTTTGTGGACACAGTGCGTCGCCTGCGCACATTTGCGGACGAATTCGTGGATCTCGTGGACGAGGTTTCGTTGCTTACGGCGGACGACGGCGATAGCGAGCGTGCTGAATCTGCGCTGGAGGCGGCGCTCAGCATGCTCGAGTGGATGGAGAACGTCCGTACAATGTACGAGCGCGACGCGCTGCGCAAGCGCCTACTGGTGGCGGACGTCGAGTACTCGGATGTGGCGCGGCTCCAGCGCATGCACCGTGAGTGGCCCGCAAGCGCTGGTGTGCGCTTCGTGGACGTCGACTACGGTTTGTTGGAAGTGGACACTCGTTCCGGAATCTCGGAAATCTGGCTGATTCGTGTGCTTGTTTGCTCGTAACAACCTAGTGCGCCGAGGAACCGAGGAACTACCGCCGCTTCCCGTGGTGAGTCTCGATGAAGGCGACGAGGGCACGTCGTCTGCAGCGTCCACCAAGAAAAAGAAGAAGGCGAAGAAGTAGGCGGCATCCGCATCCCCAGGGCAGTTATTTAAGAGACAGTCTCCCGTTTGGATCTATGAAAGCGAGGGCTGTTTGTCGACGGACTCGGGAGTGGGGAAATTATACTGGACAGCGACGGACACACCCGTGGCACCCTGAGTTCAGCGCACAAAGGGCACTCCGCTGAATGTCCGAGTCCGGTACAGCGGGTACTCCTCTGGGAAGAACGACAGCAGCAGCTCCTCTTCGTATCTATCGACCATACAAAACGATGGTGAGACTGAGTGGTCGTAAAGCGTGCGCGGGAAAGCACGTACGGGATGCGGTCCTTGAAGAAGCCCCACGAGACGATCGAGTAGCCGACGGCGCACAGCGGGTTCGCGAGCAGCACCTGGCTGCCGACGGTCCAGAGGAACCAGCCCATGTACGACGGGTGGCGCACAAAGCGGTAAACGCCGTGCGTGACGAGCACGTGCTCCTGGCGCTTGACGTGCTCGATGCGGTGCGAAAAGTTGGACGCGGCCGTCCACATCGCGGCGATGCGGCCGCTCTGGCCCACAACCACGAGCGCAAGACCAGCCAGCAGCACGTACGGGTGACGCGCCTTCCACGCTGGCACGAGCAGCACCTCGAGCCAGAACTCGGCCCAGCTCACGACCAGCGCGATGTGGTACTCGCTGCTGTGGTTGAGCAGGAACGCTGGAAACGGAGTCACCATGAGCCCAATTAAAGAGTGGGGGCGCGCAGCAAGCACCTACACTCGTAGGAGACGTCTTGCGGCTTGAACGAGGCCGTGAGCATGAACTCGGCGAGGTGGAAGAAGCAGAGCGCGATCATGTAGACGCTCCAGAGCCCGAGGCAGTGCCAGCGGTCCGAGAGCTCGCCCTCGGTCGCGAACTTGAAGGCGTAAACGCCCATGAGTGCCACATGGAGTGCCATGGCGAAGCCCAGCCCGAAGGCGCCGAGCGCCACGCGGCCGAGGCCCTTGTCGAGCACGAACTGCGCCGAGCGGAACATGGTCTGCCGGGCGACCAGCGAGGAGCTCCAAACAGCGTTTGTATCGGACGGGCGGGGAGACGTGGTGAGTGGAATGGCGCCAATCGACCTCAATAGAGCGCGGGGCTTCAACCAAGCGTAACCAGTTATGGTTACACAGAAGCAGCATACCCATCTTAGAGCCCAAAACAGAGCGGCGTTAGATTGGGTCATGACCCGTGGCAAGAGAATCGCAAGGTGGATCTGCTTTTACTGCGAAACGAAGTCTCCAATGGTAGAAAGAAAAGAACTGGAGGCAGCGGTAGCATACGCAGACAGAGCATTACTGTCCCACTCGACGGTCTGACGCTTGGGTTACAGAGTGCTCACCGCGTGCGTGTGCGTGATACCGTATCAATGTTTGCGCGAGCGTAACGCGAGATGACACCTCTTTCTTTCCGTTCCGTTGATCAGTTGGAGAGGGATCGTAGACGTTCCCGTCGTTTGGATCCAAATAAGCGGTTCATTAACCAGTCCAGACAGCGCGACAAGTTTTCGGTGGACTGATTGATCAGTCCAGGGGACTGCCATGTTCTCGACTCATTGGTCTCGAATGAATCGGTGGATTGCACAATCGTGCTTCGCATAGATCTGCGCTTACTTGATCTCGGAATTGTAGCGGGTCCAGTATGATTGTTTGAATCTCACTGCATCATCATGATCTCACAAACGCATGCACGTGCACCCACGCAACAGGCAAGTCTCACCAAGGCTCCGTGGACGCACCTCCAACTTCGGCCACCGACAGCAGGGGTTTTGGACGGAATCTGCTCACGCTCAGCACGAACGCTATGTACTTCGTAGTCTGAGGTTGCTGGACACGCAAGGCTGATTCAGACAATGCAGACGCTGAAGCAATTCCCTCCGCAGCTCAACGATCCAGTCCGTCCGCTTCAATGCTTTTGGCGCGGTTGAGCTCGGTGCGGTTCGATGTCCACTTGAACATAAACAGGCGCTTCCTCAGACTCAGACTCAGTGTCCCACTCAACGAGTGAGTTGTGCGAGCAAGCTGTCGGGTTGGGGCCAACTTCATGCGGCCCAACTTGTGGTCTCTCCACCATCGACTTCGGTCTTCAGTTCATATCATATCCAGAGTCTATTATTACGGTACAGCACCGATCGCACGACAGCGGGATGCGCCGTACGCACAGTACATACGCCTGCACTGCGGTGGGTTCGCTGTCAGTCTGCTCGTTTCTCGTTTCTCCGTGCCGATGGTGATCGGTATGACTGCGTGAGTTGATATCAATGGTGCACCAGGCGACGACTAACGACGCGGCACCGCTGGCCATAATTCCTGGGTCATGGGATCCCTGCATGACGCTGCCAAGAGGTCTAACCGCGCCTTGCGCTTTTGCTGGTTGTCCAAATGGCGTGGCTGGTGTGGCCAGTGCCCCCGCTCTATGCACACTGTATCCATGTGCAGTGGTGAGATGCCATATTCAAAAACACGATGCAGAGTTCGGTGGAATTGGCCTGCAAGCTGAATCTTCCGCCTCGTTTTCCGCACTTGTGGATGCTGGATAGAGGGGTAGGTCTTTTCAGCCAGCGCTGCGTGTCACCCTCTCGCTTAGGCGTAGGTTGCCCCGTCTGTCCAGAAGAGTCACTTCCGCGAGGGACTTTGAGCTTGCATCGCGCGGACAAGTCGCCCTAACAACTCGAAGGAAAATTAGCCGCCCGGCAGCCTCGCCTCCCCACACTCCGTTCTCACGACAGGCCGTGGTTAGTTCCGCCCTCCACGTCCATTTCCAAGCACCGGCTTCGCCCCCTGTGTCGTCGCCCCAACGACGCCCATGCGTCGCCCGCTGCCCGCGTCGCGCGACGCCCCACGGCGGAAGCGCGCGCTGGTGCTGCTAGTGCCGTTCGCGCTCTCGATCCCGCCAACAATGGTGGCAGCGACGTCCTCGCTGTCGCGGTCTATCGCTTGCTCGGCCGGGTCTAACCTAGAGACCACGCTGACCTCGCGGGCGTGCGGACCGGTGTGTGGCGACGGACTCTGCGTCTATCGCACCCACTCGCCGTCCTCGTGCTCGATGGACTGTGTCCCCACCGTGGCCGACGCCAGGACGCTCGCGGTCGAGTGGCTGAACGACGGCCCCGCGGCCATGGCAGTCACGTCCACGGCGTCCAACGAGGACGTGACGTCCACCATCGTCGTCCGAGAGCCCGTCCGGCGGATAGACAGCCAACTCGAGGTGCCGACGAACGTGTCCAACTTGTGCGTCGCTCGATCGTTAGACCTCGCAAAACCGTCACTGCTTAGACCATGACTGACTGACTGTTGTCTGTAAACCACCCAGCTCCCTCTGCGGACCACGCACGGCGCCGCTCATGGGCTTCTCGCTGTCCGATGCCTCTCGCTCAACGTTCGAGAAGCTCCAAGTGCTGTAGGTCCCGGTCGTCCACCGTGGTATTCTGTCCCCACGTCTAACAAGACGACTATGCCCCACTAGTAACCTGGCCTATGTGAACATCTCGGACTGGAAGACACTCCCATCCATGCGCGAGCTCCAGAACCTGTGAGTCACGAGGTCTTGCTGATACCTGAGGGACTTTGTTTCGCTCGGACTAACGTGTTGTCCATTGGTTAGGTCTCTCGTCGGGGTGGGGCTAACTGGGTGGCCACTTCCGGCGTCCGTACCCAAACTAACACACGTGTGAGTGCTGTCTCCCTTGGAGGACATTGTATAAGCTAACGACAGCCACGGGGACTAACCACACGGGGCTGACCATCTCGATAGGACTCTGGACGACAACGACCTCGTCGGCATCGTCGATACCGTCAAGGCACTGCCATCCACGTTGATCTCTCTGTACGTTGCTCGCTCGCCGCCTGCGTTCCCCACGCAGAAGTTCTAACTTGTCGATCTGTCGTGGTCGCCAGCTCTCTTCGGTCCACGGGGCTGACGAAGATCCCCGGGGCCGTCGCTAACGCCACCTCCCTCCAAAAACTGTACGTTCACCACCTCCTCCACTGCGCTACGCTCGTTGCTAATGTCGTGGTGGGACGCGCTCCCTAGGTACCTCGACGGCATCAAGTTCCAGGAGAACGGCACCGTGAATCTCTCCGGCTCGCTCTGGACAATGTACGTCTTGGTGTGCCGACTGATTCGCCGACGCTGGTGAATCTTTCTCACGCTCGGTTGCCAACGTCTACTAGATCGATGCGCGGGTGTGGGTTGCGGCGTATACCCGATGAGATCACAGCCATGACGGGTCTGGAGGAACTCAACCTCTCCCACAATCCGGAGATTAAGATCTCCAACGACACGCGCGAGATCCCGATGACTGTGCGAAACCTGCAGCTGGCGGCGTGCGGCCTCACGACCTTCCCCACTGTCCTCTCCAACAGACAGCTCACCACACTGTACGTCGTGGCTGTGAAAATGGAGCCTTGTTGTCTACAGCCCGGCTGAACTAATTTTGTGTGCTTTGTGGGCAGGGATCTGTCATTTAATGCGCTGCGAGACGACGACCGCGTCCTGAGCGCCAAGCTCGCGACGCTTACCAAGCTAGAGTCGCTGGACCTGGCGGCCACGAACCGGACGCTCGTCCCGAGCACCATCGCATCCTTGTCGAAGCTCAGCTCACTGTACGTGTGGCGCTCCGTACCCCCGCTGGTTGAATACTACTCTCCACTAATGTGCTCCTGTCACTCAAAGGTCGCTCGCGTCCAACGCCATCGCCGTCGTCGACGCCACGGCTCTACCGTCCACACTGGAGCATCTGTGAGTCCTTCCCATTCGCTGTCGCCTATTTCTCGGTCAAGGTCTTACCTTCGCCCCTTGGACAGGAATGTCGCCCACAACACCAACCCGCTTGCCCTCTCGCTCCCCGCGGCGCTTGCGTCCCGACTGCTCTCGCTCAATGTCTCACACTGCGGCCTCACATCGCTCAACGTCACTACCGAGCCGCTGCGCAAGCTGCAGACGCTCGACGCCAGCGGAAACGCTCTCTCGTCGGACGCGGCGGCCGCGCTGCCGGCGACGCTGCGCTTCCTCAACCTGTCCAGCAACCGCCTCACCGCGCTGCCTGATTTGCTCTTCCAGCTCAAGTCGCTTCGGAAACTGTACGTTTCGGCTTAGGACGGCGTTTTCGCTTGTTGTTCGGTGCGGGCGGGCTCACGCTGCTGTGTCTCGTTGATTGTAGTGACCTCCGAGGCAACCCGATCCCACGCGGCTCCGTGGCGTCGCTCTCATCGACGCAAGTCGCATTCCTCGACAACCTGCCGGCGTTCTACGTCGACGCGGCCGTGTTCCAGTCGGTCAACTGCAGCGCCGGCGCCGCGCCCACGACGTTTTCGTTCGGCTACTCGGTCTGCTCGGAATCCAACGATCGCGGAGTAGGTGGCTCGGCTCCCGAGGCCGACGCCAGGGCCGCGGCCGCCGCGCGTGCGCGCATGAACCGCAACCTGTACATCATCGCGGCGACGATCGGGACGGCGCTCGTGGTCGTGACGCTCGCGTCGCTGGCGATGCGCCGCCGCGGGAACCGCCGCGACGCTAAGAAGCGGCGGCTCATGGATGCGGACGGCGCGTGGCCCACGGAGCTCGCGTCGGACCGCGAGATGACGGACGCCGAGTGGCGCGCGCTGCAGATGTGGTCGTTCTGGGACGACGAGGACGTGCTGCGGCTGCGGATCCCGTGGGATCTCGTGCGCGACCGGCAGGTCATCGGCTCGGGCCAGTACTCGGTGCTCTGGCTCGCGCGCGTGGCGGCGCAGCCCGTGTTTCTCAAGGCGCTCCAGCCCACGGCGCACCGCCACCGCGTCGGCGACGGCGAAGGCTCGGTGGCCGCGGTCGCGTCGCTCATCCGCGAGATCCAGCTGCTGCGCGCGTTGCGGCACGCGCACATCGTGCGGCTGGTCGGCGTCACGTGGATGAACGCGCCCACGGACGTGCAGGTCGCGATCGAGGACATGGCCAACGGCGATCTGCGCGGCTACCTCGAGCTCACGCAGCCGCCGGCGCCGCCCTCGCGGTGGCGCGGCGAGGGCGGCTTCTCGCTGCGCGTGGCGCTGCAGATCGCAGACGCGATGGTGTTTCTGCACCGCTGCGGCGTCGCGCACAACGACCTGCGGTCGCGCAACGTCGTGCTGGACGACGACTGCAACGCCAAGCTCACGGGCTTTGGGCGCCACGTGTTTGTCGAGCCCGTCCGCGACGGTGGCGACGTCAACGACGACGACAGCGGCAACAAGTACATGGCGGACGCCGTGGCCAACGCGGTCAAGGCCACCGCCAAGCGCGACACGGACGTGCCGCCGCCGCGCGTGGACAACGCGTTCCTGCTGGACGCGGGGCGCTGGATGGCGCCCGAGGTGCTGCGGCGCCACCTGCGCGGACGGCGGCAACAGCACGAACGTAGACGTGGACGCGGTGCCATGTTCACAGCGACCACGGCGACGTCGGCGGCGTCCGCGGCCGCGGACGTGTACGCGTTCGGCGTGCTGCTGCTGGAGCTGGACTGCTTCGAGATGCCGTTTGCGCGCGTGGACACGGAGGACGACTTGATGGAGGACGACTGGAATGACGACGACGACGAGCTGGACAACAGCTTCCGCGCCGGCCAGCGTCACCGGGCCGCGCCGGGGCCGCACGACGCCAACGACCTGCGGTTCTCGAGCATGCCGTCGTACCACAACAGTCTGCTGGGCGGTGCGCCGCCGCACCTGACGTTCGCGACCACGGACGTGGCCGGCAAGCCGACGGCGGCGGTCCCGGATGAGGCGGAGGAGGACGAGGACGAGGAAGAAAAGGAGGAGAAGGACGGGCTGGCCCCAACGGGCGCGACCATGAGCGCGGGCGAAGAAAAGTGCGAGTTGGCGCTGCTGCGGCGGCTCGCGGACGGCGTGGCGTCGCACGCGGAGCTGTCGCCCACGTGCCCCGCGAGCGTCGGCGACGTGATTCTCCAGTGCCTGCAACTGCGCGCGGAGCGGCGGCCGAGCATGCGCGCCGTGCGGGACGCGCTGCGCACAATCGCGAGCCAGCGGCGCCGCTCGTCCACGGCCACGTCCACGGCGACGGCGGCCGTGAGCACGGGGCCCCGGTCGATCAGCGGCAGCCAGCGCAGCCTGCTCCACGCGATGAGCGGCGGCGAGCGAGACGTCGGAGCAGGAGGAGCAGCAGGCGGTGTGGCTGTCGCGACGCAGACCGTGGAGGAGGAGCAGGCGTTCGCGGACGGCAGCAGCAGCGCCGACAGCGACGCGACCACGGCGTTCTTCGTGATGCAGCCGTCGCCCGCGCGCCTCCGGGTCTCGCCGCCGTAGCGAGAGATGGAATTCCGAGGGTGACGAGGAAGGATGTGGTAAGATGGAGTTTACGTGATGTGTAATAGATGGCGGATTCGGTGCCTTACGGACAACAACCGAACATGCAGAGCACGGACGCACGCGTGGTGCCACGCGTGGCATCGCGGGGATGCGGCCCGGAGGTGTGCAGCCGATCTCAAGCCGCGTCAGAGAAGGTTACAGTCGGCAGGCCGCGTCTGATCACTACGGACAGCGGCAAGTGTGCGCGTCGACGGCACTTGTCGAAGTCACGGAGGTCTCACTGTCACGCCGAGTCGTGAGAGAGAGAGAGACGGCCACGCACCTGCCTACGTGTTTGCGGAGTTCTCATGCGGGGCACAGTGGCGAAGGACGTCGCGCTCCTTCCTCCCGTCGGCGCCTTGCGAAGCCTTGAGGCGGCAACAACGACGCAGCTATCTCCTTCAAACAAATACGTGTTGCACTCCTCCTCGTATCGTCTCGTCTCTCTCCCTCGCTCTCTCTCACCCGCCTGTTGCCCGTGAGTATCACTCCAGGCGTGTAAAGGGATTCACTCCACTCCCCCGGGCG
>JAADWV010000755.1:0-14164 GCA_023336295.1 Pythium folliculosum
TATGCTCAGATTGAACCTCTTACACCATGCAGACGGCCACGACCGCCGCGCACGCTCCTTCATCAATGTCAACCAGATCCAGAGCTTCACCGGGCCTCGCGAGGCACTGTTTGAAAGAGAGCGACACATATTGATTTTGTTTCCATAACCACTGCCACCTACCAACCACACTGAGTGCAGTCACTATGTGGTGGGATTTCCGTCTTGGAGCAGATCCCATCGATTAGCGGTTGCCTTGTGACCAATCAGTGACCTTACAAATAACCTCAGACCTAGAGACGAGACCTCACAATAAAACCTAGCTTGACCATAAGTGAGATCCGATCTCAAAATGACCCGGAGGGAATCCTTCCGACCAGCGAACTTTAATGCCAAACAGAGAGAAAGAGAGATCCAAAGTCTTGTCCTGGTACGCGCGCGGCTCGCATACCACGCGCCCGGATCGCGATAACAATAGCCATGGGTGTGGGGGGCAGGTATTCCTGGCGCGGTCAGCGCTCCGGGGAGCACGAGCGTGGATCACGCGCCGTCGCGGGCACATTTAGCCCAACGCCATTTCTCCAGGGCCCTAAAAACGAACGAGCCCCTCGAGCCTCGCGTCCTTGCGTAAGCAGTGAGCAGTGAGGACCTAGCGTTTCGGTGGCGGGGGTAGGGAGGAGGGCGTGGCGTACCCACGCTGGTGAGCGCCCGTCATCGGGGAGGAGACGCGTCTAACCGTCTGGTTAGGAGAGATCCGATAGGGTGGTTAGACGTGCGACTCGGCCCCTTTGCTCCTCGTCAGGACTCGTCTCCATGACTTGCAATTCAGACAAAGCTCGTTGACCTTGGCGCGATACAACGACCAAGTGGGCGTTTGTTCACTGACACATCAACTGCGTTGGTCGACTACCAAAGTTCACTTCGTGACGGTTGGTCCCACCACCAACCGGGTTCCTGCTGCTGCCACCAATTCCACAGCACGACGTCTCATTGGTCTAAAGTTAGTCCACAATCGGGACACACCGATGTCGCCCGCCCTACGTCTCGATTCCCTCCGCCGGAGCGTTCAAACGGCAAAAAAAGGTCGAGTTGTGCGCCGTCTCTCGTTGGCTCTCTCTCTCTCTCTCTCTCTCTCTCTTTCTCTCTCTCTCTCGGCTTGCTCTCTGGGTAGACGCGAATAAATCTCGCGGCCCCGCCTGGGACGATTAGACTAACGAGGTTCGTCCCCTCCCGTCCCCTCCCCTCCTCGAGCAGAGCGGAGCGGAGAACAAAAAGCATCAGGATAGCCGCCATGGATCCCAAGCTCTCGCTCGCGTTCATCCTCGGCGGCGGCGGCGGCGCCGGCAGCGGAGACGAGGACGCGGCGCCGGCGGCTTCGAACAGCGGGTGGGCCCATCCGACCGCAACGAGGCGGTCCAACACGAACGCGGACAGTTCCCGCGCGCGGTCCACCGCGCTGTTCTCCGCCTCCTCCTCCGCTCCGTCCTCTCCGTCGGCGTCCTCCACGTCCTCCGACGAAACCATGGTCGCGCGACGCCGACAGAGCGCGCGGCGGCCTCCGGCGCGAGCCACGACGGTCTCCGCTGGCACTGCCACGGCGTCTGGCAGTGCCACGGTCTCATCCGCTGCGCTGGCGCGGCGGCGGCGGCCGCGGCCCATGTCGTCCGAGGAGAAGCGCCTCGCGCGCCAGTGCTCGGTCGCCGGCTGCGAAAACTACACGATCGACCGCGGGCTCTGCTTCCGCCACGGGGTACGTATGGTGTCGTTTGGAGGACGTAGGGGGTTCTTATCGGAGACCGTGGGCGTGCTCGTTTCGCAGGGAGGCAAGACGTGCTCGGTCCCCGACTGCGGTCGCTCGGCCAAGGCCCGCGGGCTCTGCTGGCGCCACGGTACGCGCAGAACAGGCACTGAAAGCTCGCGATAGAACGGATCTAACGTGTGGATGAACGTGGCGAGCAGGCGGCTCGGTCAGCTGCACGCTGCCCGGCTGCGACCGCGGCGCAAAGTCCCGCGGACTCTGCTGGTCGCACGGCGGCGGCACCAAGTGTTCGATGGAGGGCTGCGACAAGACCACGATCTCCAAGGGGCTCTGCTGGTCCCACGGCGGCGGCAAGCGCTGCCAGTTCGACGGCTGCATGCGGCCCGCGGCCGAGAGCCGGCACAACTTTTGTAACCGCCACCACGAGGAACTGCGCGACGGCAGCACCACGTACGAAGTGTGAGCGCTTCGTGGTGCGCCTCTCTTTACCGCCTCGTTCGCAAATCTACACGAAAACGCATCGCTCCATCTCATATTGTAGGAACAGCAATCAAGAAATGGACGCTTGGAAGCGCAAACGCCACGCATATTCTACGTTCGTCATCGTCGTCGTCGCCGAGATGGATCCATCACGATGTCGGTTTGCATACGTTTGGCAGAAACGCGGAGAGCTTCATGCGGTCCCGCTCTGCTGTGGAATTGTTGCTTTGCTCTCATCACCCGAGCACCGCACTGTTCGTCGGCGCCTGTTTGCCCGACAAAACGGTCAAGAACGCCCTAGTTGAGTCACTCTTGTCCACAGCGACAGCTTGAGAGTCAAAAAGGGAGACACTGCTTCATCCGAGCACGTCAACTCAAGGGCCGACCAAGCCCGTCGGATTGCGGTGAACTGCTCCTTCGATGAGATGGCCAGCACCCGTTCTGCTGATACCACGTCGGCTCGTGGAGAAAACAACATTATGGCGTTGCTTTCACGCCAAAGGACCGATTGACTGTGAGTCCACTTTTTGTCGCTCTCAATCAGCTGAACCAACCTCCGTTCCAGCTTCTCGGGTTTCAGGCGGAGCACAGTAAGCGTCTTCGAGCTGATATCCAGCCGCGTTACATCTTCCCGTGGAATTCGTCGATGTTTGTGCGTGAGTGAGATCGATTGGAAAAACGCCGTGGATCATCATGCCTTCCTCTGAACGAGCTCGAACAGAAGGCGGGCTGGTCAAGAGCGCATCACTTGCGCTCTCAGGTCCGGCATCCAAGTTTAATCAGCTTTTCTGGTGACCATTCGATCACTGATGACGAACTGCGCGTTATGTCAACGTCGCTCTCAGCCTCGAGTGGCCGATGTAAGGTATTCTCGTTAATCGGGCAGAAACTCCCGAATTCTATCGTCCTACCCGCTGCGGTCGGACGTCGATGGCGCCACGCTTAGACTATTGCACTGAACAAGTCACGACGATCAACGAGTGCACTCCCATGTCACAAGACGAGCGGGAAAGAAGGATCATCGTCCGAGTGACGGCCGTCATTGGCACAGGATAGTCACAGGAGACCTGTAGGTGTGCACTCCGCTCATTGATGGTTTTCTCCTTTCGCTTGCCCTTCAGGTGCTGTCGGACCTCGCTCTCATTTTCCCGGTGAGTGGCTTGCTGTCTCCCGCGAAATGATCTGAGCTCGACAACAAAGCAAAATGATATGTCAGCCCCTGCAAGAATCACGGAGATGGGGGACAACGGATCCCGGCCCTGCCAAGCGGTCCGGTCCGACGTCTGCGCGCGCAAAACCCATGGGCGACGTAAAACCGACCACGGGTTCCACGGTCTCCGCTAATGCATCACGTTCCTCCCATAGACGCGCCTACGCGCTCGGGGCCCGGGCGCGACGGAGTGCGTCCGCCTGTGTGAGGCTGGGCGCGCTCAGTGCGTGGACACCTCCGCGCTGTCTCGTGTCCTGCACTGCGGGTGAGCATACTGGTGGCACGCGGGGTGTTTCGGTCATCAGTTCCTTTTGAGCCCCCAAAACAAAAGAACAGCATTCTACCCCTCGGTTTTGTGACTGTCACTGCCACACACACTCTTCGCGCAAAATCCCAAGAGCTGACGAGACTCTCGGCCCGAGAGTGGCGGCGGCGGCGTCGTCGGCGGCGTCGGCGGCGCCGGACGAAGAGGGAAGAATCGAGCCAGCGCAGGCGCTCGCTGCGGCGCTGACGTTTGCGCGGGCCCAAAGTGTATCAGGATTTGCGGCGCACCGAAAGCGGCGATTGGATGACCCATGTTCGATGATGGCCACGGTGCAGCGTCCAGAGCCGTAGCCCATCGCGGTCTCTCTCTCTCTCTCTCTCTCTCTCTCCTTCTCTGCTGGAGCTCAACGTGTGGAAGGGAATCAGTGTGTCCGCAAAACGTCGTCTGGAGAGGGCTGTGGTGGCGGCGGCTGGTGACTGTGCAATTGAGTTGTTTTTCATCTTGACTCAGCGAAGGGACAAGGCGTTAGGCACGGCCCTCGTGTCGCTGAGGCCTCGGAAGCGACACAAAGACATCGAGTGACGACCGTCGAGTCCGTTGTGGTATTTTGGACCGTGGACAAGGCGGCTGACGATGAGCCAGTGCTTTGGCTATGTTTGGTTACTATATGTTGGTCTCATCTCTGCGAATGGTGGCCACGACATCCGGGAAGCCGAAGCCATCGCGAAATGTGCGTTGGGCGACGAGTTGGAGTAGCATGTGGTACAAACCATCTTCAAGCAGAATTATCGCGAAGGTCGCGTGGAATGAGAAGCAGTCTCTCACTGTTTCGATTGTACGTGAAAGCGTGGTGGTGAGACACCAACGAGCTTTCTTCGTGGTCCCGACCAGCACTCCACACGACAATATAAGCTCGGACAGCTTGTACAGGTTTGTACTCCTGGGTGGTTCTGTTTGAATAGGTTGCGTGCGAAAACACTGTACATCGCCGTGTAGATCGCTCGAAAGCAACATATGGCGAGGAAAAATGAAAAGATACGCCGCAACAGAAGTGCTGGAGATAAATAAAAACGCATGGCTTCTCGTTGCGCTTGGCCTGGTCAGCACGGGGCTCTATGGGACACCGACACATTGTCCTTGCAGTCAGACGACGTGCGCACGTTTAGCAGGTTCTGGATGCGGTTCAGTGAACCGCACTCGACCACCTCAACCACAACTAGAAAACTAGATAAACTCAACTGGAGGAAAACAAATGTGAACCACTGTGCCCATAATCATTCTCTTCAGGCCACCAAAGACGTCGGCGCTACCCGTTGATTTTCTCAACCGTAAAATGAGGCCCGTTGAGTGAATTGCCCTGGTTGTGGGCAGCAGCAGCAGCCTGTTCCGATGTATATTCTCGGATTTCGTCGCATTTTCGTTGAAGACCCGGGCTGTGTAGGTGGGCTTCTCGCCCTCTCGATCGAATTTCGAGATCGTGCGGCTTGACGATAAGATGGAGAGCATGTGAATACATGACTCGCGGCGTTCTCGCTGGGAAACGACGAAACCGTGACGCTGCCGATCGATCGCGATCGACGAACCGCAACTCGATGTCAGAGAATCCGACCCCGCCGACCTGTTGTACGTGAATCGACGTCAGCCCAACATCCACTCAACGCGCACGAGCAAGTTTCTCCGGGGACACATCTTCTCTCGCTCTTAGCTGGGCACTATCGAGTGCCTCTCCTGAACGACGATAGCGGGCTTTGATCCTCTTGAGCGGTATTAGTTGACTGCCGAGCGCTGGTTCCACTGTGTCGTTTGTGCCCCCAGGAGAAGGGATGTTAACATGACTAATATCAACCACAATGACAAAGCACGCGCGTCGGCGGTCGGGGTTCGGATGCCGCGAACGTGGCAGCTCCGCAGGTCTCCGGCTCACCTCGCTGCACTCAACAGAGTCGTCCTCCCGCGAGCACCGCGCGTGATGTGGGGCTCACCATGAGCAGCGTCCACACGAAAGCGCCCCGTCCGCGTCTGCGACGTCCGTCACCGACCGCTTTGCTCCCTGTGCAACAGCCACAACCCGCAGCCCGCTCCGCTTCCTCTCACCTGTCAGCGCCGGCCAGTGGATGTTCCGACACACCGCGCGCTGCGAACGAGACGTTCGTCCCTCGCTGTCTCTTCTGGCTCCCTTCTTCTCCGCCAGCGTGAACGAGTGAGTCAAGTGAGACCGTCGTCGTCATCGGACTGCCCCACCCCCGCACAGCGCCGCGGCGGCGCGTCGTGTCGGGTCCTGTCGTCCTCTCGTCCTCCTGCCTCGACGAGTGTTCTGTCTTGTATTACCGGGCATTCCCCGGCGTCGCGCCACACCGCACACCGAAGAGCGCCTCTTCCCGGTTCTCATTAGAGTGACCTGTCACTCGGGGCCACACGCCACCTTTGGACACATCGACCTCCTCGTCGGGAGCAAAGTACCGCGGCCGTGCGCGTGGTGCGCCGGGCGCGACGTGATGCGTCACGGCGTGCTTTCCGCCGCGTGGGCGCCGAGGCGAAGCGCGGCCGGTCAACTTAAGATCCCGTGAGTGCACTCCCCACATAGAATCGTGTTGTCGTCCTGCTCCATCGAACATGGTAACGATTTCTACTTGTATGGCAAACGTGCGAGACGTTGTCTCACCGAAAGTGAACGAGCTGACCACGAGTTGTTTGCTGTCATCTTGCTGACCCAAACCAAGCGTGACGGGGCGGGGGTGGCGCATGAGATAGGTCTGGTCTCTTGTACTTGGTGCGTGTTCGCGGAGGCAAAACTCGCGTGGGCAGTGCTCACCAGTCGAGAGCGAGGGAGCATTCACTCGTGGCGAGTGCACGAGACCGCCGAGGCATGCGGCATGCGATGCGTAGTTTACGCATGAAGTGGAGGGATCTAGTCAGTCGCGGTGTGTGATACGTCGGTGATCCCAGGTCGGCTCGAAAGTGGGCCAGATCGGTGACGTCGGGCGAGTGAGAAACGTGAAGTGTGAGATGGTCGAGGGCTGCGTTGTCCACACGCCGAATATAACTGTATTGTGTGTTGTGTTGTCGTATCAGCAGTGAAGTATCGTGGATGATTGAGTGCACCAGCCCTGTGGAGGTAGGAACGGCTTCTACAAGTCACAGAGGTGTTCATGGCTGATGTGATTCGCGGATCTCTTCAGCTATTTGTATGATGAGTGAAGTCGGTGTGTGTGCTGCTGTCGACCAGCGAACCAGTCGGTCTTTTTTCCAGTGGACTCGTGTGGGTGTCTGCCATTGACAAATCCTTCGCTCGTTCGTGTTGCTGGGCTCACATCTCCGTCGCGATCAGCTCCGCGCTCCTGTTTGTCGAGGGTCACACGCACACACACGGTACATGATGGACACAGCAGGAGCCATCAGGGCGGTAGCAAGTGTCTCTTCGAGTCGAGTTAGAGAGGACGGGTCCTCTCCCCGGTGCGATAAGAGACGTCAGCTACGTTATGCGTCATGAGACCGCTTAAGGATAATGGCTCGCTCGTCCCAAGCGCCTGGCTTGCGACGTGACGGTGTTTTTCGTAGTTTATTACCATTTTGTCGTCACCAACCGACAACAATCATGTTGATGAGCCGGCGTCAATGGAGAGGGGCTTCGAGGCGCGCGATTGCTTTATACTTCTATGTCTTGAGCGATATGCGGAATGGTTTTCACACTTCGAAAACATAGTCCTCCTGGCTCACTTGCGCCAAGTGCTTGAGACAAAAGTTGTGCCTCTTCTCGGACGCCGGCCGCTTGCAGTCGTCAAAAAGGCAGCGCTTGCCCCCGCCGTGGGTCCAGCAGAGCCCCTTGGAGATCGTGGTCTTGTCGCAGCCCTCCATTGAGCACTTGGTGCCGCCGCCGTGTGACCAACAGAGCCCCCGGGACTTGGCGCCGCGCTTGCAGCCGTCGACTGTACATAACACCGAGCCGCCTGATAAAAAGAGCGTTTGTGATTAACAATCGTGGGCCGTCCATCCTGTTCCTACTCAATCTTGTCGTGCGCGTTGCCGTACCGTGTCGCCAGCAGACCCCGCGCGCCTTGGCGCTGCTCGTGCAGCCTTCGATGATGCACACCTTCCCTCCCTATCACAACACAGAAAGCGTTTGAGTCCCTCCGCTTGAAAGAGTGGGGAGAAGTCGGTAAGAACCCACGCCGTGGCGGAAGCAGAGTCCGCGGTCGATCGTGTAGTTCGCGCAGCCTTCAATTGTGCACTGGCGCGCGAGTCTTCTCTGTTCTGCTTTCTCGCTGTTCGTTTGCGACCTGCCAGGCTGTGGTCGGATCCGATCTCTGCAGTTGGCTTGTGCATGAGCCGATGCGCGTTCGTCGTCATCTCCGCTCTGGTCGCCGCGCGGCGCGTCAGTGAAGAGCGAAGACGTGGACGAGCGTGGTGATGTCTTTCTCTCCTCCCACGCCGACGATCGCGCTCGGTCGAGCGGCGGTGAGTCGGCAAACCTGCTGAGGCTCGCGCTGCTGCGGGGATCGACGACGAAGCGCGGAGACACCCGCGAGTCGTAGTGCCGCTTTGCTTCTTCCACGAGATCGTGCGCGATGGGCTGCGGCAGTGCGCTCTGTGCGACTGTATACGGGAACCCTCTCGCAACTGGTGGTACGCGCTGGCTCTCGTCATGATGGACTCGCGCGCTCCGCGCCGGCGGCGCATCAGCCTCGCGGAGGATGTAGTGGAGCGAGTGGTAGGGCCTTCGCGACAGCTCTGGGCTGCGCTCCCCGGAGGAGGGAGACCTGTATGCTGGCCGACGGGAGCCTAAGGGCTGAGGGAACGCGGTCGATCGGGCCATGATCTCCTGTTATGGTACCGGTTGTCGGAGCCGAGACAGTGTTTGTTCGCTCCGCCTGGAGCAACGTGCTGATTATATGTCGATTTCATGCCATTGGTCGAATAAACTGAAAATAGTCATTATTTAAACCAATACAAACGCACCATTTCCCGAATTTCTGTGCACTTTGTCCCCAGTCAATTGGGCACAAAAGTACTGCATTATGGTATTTGATGTGTTTGTTTCGATGGAGGACGACTCAGAACCGGTTGCAACAGGAACGCGATCGGGTCGGGCATGTAACATTTCTCAGAGGGCACCACATTGGGCGAGTAACCCATACCTCAACTCGCGGCGAGTTGAGGTATGGGGCGCCGCAAGGCGCTGCCGGTTCCGCAATTTACAGTCTGCCCCGCAGCATATCGCCATGAACCTCCAATATTTGATTTCGAGATACCCTTGAAATGTGATTTAGGCCCGAAGCGTGACATCAAACGCTAGATTGTTAGTACTGATGCGACTCTATTCAACACACGACGGCTGAATCTTATCTGTCTGCGCATTATTAGGGGATCACGTTGCATTTTCCGAACATCATGACCCATAAGAATATTCTCTCACGCGATCTTGTGGAGCGCACCCACGGTAGCAGCACGTCTCGACAAGACCTCATGTCGGCGCTCGATGGAGTGGAACGGAAGGAACAGCCGCATTATTTATTCCTACGCTCGCTGTTGGGTGATCGTGTGCACGGGGAGCTCACATGGCGATCAAGATACACTGACGAGACTGCGGTAAGCGTCTGAAGTTATCTGAGGGGTTGAGCGGAATAGGATGGTGAGAGTGTTTTCAGTGTGTCTTTATGATGCCCCGCCGAGACTTGAGGGACGCTGTTGAGATGGGGGGGGAATCGTCAAAGCGACGGCTGACTCTGTTGCAACGATAGATCTCCGGTAAGATGCGAATAAGGGGGGCGTTGTCCAGCAATTTGCACGAAATCCAGCGTCGTAATCACGTGTGGAAGACAACTTCTACTATGAAAATGGAAGGGTCTCGAAGGTGATCTCCATAAGCCCACTGGAGGGAATTCATTCACAGATGCAGCGCGTGCTATCGGACCCAGTGTCGTTTCTGTCGGATTGGGTGTGCTTGACATCTTCCTCTTCAAATCTGCTTTTGTCCCTCGGTTGTGTGGGGACATTTCTGGTGTATATGATGGTAGCATAACCTGTGTGTGGGTGTGAGATGGGACCGCAACGCCGACGTTGGCCATGTTGACTGTCCCGAACCGTGTGCAAGGGCGATGTACCAGAGTGACCATCAAAAGCAAAAAGCAAAAAGCAAAAAGCAAAAAGCAAACAGCAAAAAGCGAAAAGCAAACAGAAAACAGAAAACAGAATAAAGAAGACAGCACCCGAACTTCCCCTGTGGTCACCAACCCGAGCAGTAACAGAGCTTCTAGGCTTCGCAGAGCGGGATACAGTATTCTCAGCCTGAGATGGATGTCTACGCGCTATGTTTGCAGCGAGAAGATAACTCTGCGAGTCAGTTGTGCGGGTTTGCGTGAAGTGAGCATACCCCTCGAGTCCTACACGCGTCAGCCATGAAGTTGGCACGGTGCGCTGGAGCGTGTCGAAGAGAAGCAAGAGTCAATGAATTTGTCAAGAAGCGGGCTCACGAGTACGGGCATGTCCGTCCAGCGCGATATGCTCAAAGCTTCGGTCGCAGGAAGCGCGAGAGCGCCAGCCAGAAATAGCTCCACCCGGAGCCGATCCAAGAACTTGTTGAACTTTCAGTGTGCCGACTACGTTCGCCTCCCGGTGTTTTCTGCCACCTTGCGGGCGCAGGTATGTATTGGATGAATGTTGTGGTTGAAGTCGTGGTGGATGCCAGGGAGGAAGTGGCGGTCGCCCTCGTTGATTTACAGGTTTGTTTGCACTGCGTCCGCAACGAAGGTGTCTGGATTTCCTGCTCTTGGCGGTCCGTTGAACCAGGTCGGTGCAAACATTACGGTTTCGGCGATTCGCTTGTTTGGACGAGCACGGGCGAAGTCGGATGGTGGCAAAGCCGTGAGAAGAAAAGCTTGTCGATCCGGGAAAATAAGGTGCGAAAAAGCTATCTCCAAGACGGGTCACCGATGGTAGGTGTGTCAGCCCACTCACTGTATTAGTTTGCCGCAACCCGAATGTGATTCTCAGCGCTGTTCTGGGTCACAAGCCAAACGATCTGAGGAATATCTCGTACCGACTTGGTTCTACTGCGCTGTTCCGTTGTTCCTCACAAAAAAGAACGGATTGGTCAGTGGGGCATGCGGGTTTGGATGGCTCCACTGGATTTTGATTGGAGACAGTCAACTAACATGGTCCAGCCGAAAGAATGCTGGCCCCCAACCGACAAGAATTCAGCCCCTAGTGCGCAAAGAACGAGGCGACTAGATGCGATGGCTTGGGTGGTTGTCACTTGACCCACGGCCCTACGCATCTAAATCAAAATCGACGACCACCACGAGAGCTCAAGACAGCCGTCACGTCTGTCATCTGACAACACAAGCAGGCCAAGACCAACCGTAGTAACATCTCGCAAAACCCTTTCCGTCCCTTGGTCAGCCATTTACTGGACGCGTGTAGACCGGGAAGACGGCATTCGGACGGCCAACAAACCCTGTAGAGCACGCATACAGATTTTATTGACACACACAACAATGACGGATTCCTCGAGCTGATGGTATTGAACTATGCAAGGGAGAGGGCAAAAGCATCTCCCGCTGGGCTGCTTCCGAGCGGATATATTTTCTGATGTTTCAACATCTCGAAAAGCGCTGGTGGGAGGTAGACGGTTGAAGCAGTCGTCCAGCGCAAACGACGCAAGCCTCATATTTCAGAACAACTACGGCACGTGGGAACGCAGGAAAGAGAAGCAAGGCGCAACACCAGCCAATACTATCCTGTCCTCTTCTGCGGTAGGCAGCAAGAACAACATGAGGTTGGCTAGGTTATCGACGTGCAGAGCCGAGAGGAACTGAAGCGTAGCGTTCCACCCTGCGAACGGCTTGCTCAAGGTCCCTCGCAGAGTGTTCGATCACTCCCTCCCACGTGAGTTTTCAGTGGTCGTGGCGCCTCGCGACTGCCGTCAAGTGAAAGGGAAAGCGTGGGAACTGAGTCGAAAAGAGAACAAAGAATATCCATCCTCCGTCCGAAGAACCCGAAGCTAGATTGGTCTCCAGATCGCCAAGCGAACACGCTACAGCGAGTACACTCGAGCATACCCGTCTCTATTCTTTGAAGTGAGTGCCTTGCGACGCACATACGTTGAAACCACGAGCACACTTCGGCACATGAGCTCCTATAGTTGAGAAATCGCTCCTCGCAGTGTGTGCTTACCTGGAGCGGAAAGATAGACTCGCGTGCGGGATGTCGTCAAGGCATTGATCAATGAGTGAAGCGCATGCGCACCTAAGGAAAGCGTATGTGAGGCCAGGGGTCCGTCGCTCGCCTCGTACCGGACGGACTACGACACGTATGGTGGCGCTCGCGTGGCACCCCAGCAAGCCCGAAACGAATTAGATACGAGACCCACGAGCGGAGAGCTGGCTTGTACCGAATAAGGTAACATCGGCTGCCCACCGCGTATCGCATCGAGGCCTTCGGTGCCGACCGGGGATGGATACAAAATTTCACTTTGCCTCGGCCACCGCGTCGAGCGATCAGTCGACCCCACGATGAGCTTTCGAGTTGCGCAGACTACATAGTCGGCTCGGTTGTCGTTGAAGGAGACTATAAGAAGGCGACACAGCGAAACACCGACGTTTGTCATCGCTCTCAATTGGTTGAACGATGGTGACGGTGATAGCTCGGGCCGCGTCCCACCGAGTACGAAATCTGACACGAGTCACGCTCACCAACAGGTCTTTCTACGTCGACGCACCGAGAACCAAGGAACGCTAACCTTATGAGTTTGCTCTCCAAGTCGACTAATACAGATCGATGGACCTTGGTTCACTATTTGTTGATGTCGACATGGGGACTCAGTCCCGATGATATGAGCAACCGGAGGTGCAGACGCGGCGGCGTCGAGCGCACAACTAGGGGCGCTGACACAGACATACAATGTTCGCCGGGCCGGCAAGAGTGTGAGCTTGAAGCAGGAAGCGGTTGACCCAGCGCACGTTTTCTGACTCAACGTCGTCCAAATGAGTTGAACGACATTGGTTAGCGCGCTAAAGTTTTTGAGTTTGATCTCAATGTGCTATTGAAACCGTCGGCGATGCCAATGTACAGGTGATTTACTTTTTGGGGTTGACTTCGTGTATGCGGGAGCACAAGCCTTCCCCAGACGTACTGGAACTCCAGTCGCAAGGCAAGCCTAAGTATTCGATCACGGGATCTGCTCTTCCGCACGGCGACGAGCGTTCGAGTGAAGAACATGTGCCGAATCAGCCTTCTGGGCTCATTGAGTCTCGCTGGTGGTGGCATCGAGACAAGCAGCGTGCTCCCACAAGCGATGAGACCGAGCTGCTGAAAGATATTCGCGGGGAAATGCCAACCTTCAAGGGTCTACACACGATTTGGGTGAGTGATGAGCAAGACTGGGCGAGTCGTGCGATGGCGTGCACTATGTTCACAATTTGGCTGTTTCAAACAACAAAAACCCTAGCATGGTGTTGCCTCGGAAAAACTACACTACACTGTAGACGAAATACCGTCGATCGATGCGCTCGTCGTGGCCTCGAGCGAAACAACACGAAAAGAGTCAAAGAAGTGCGTGCCATTGTTTTCATTCATCAGTTCTCATGTAAACGACATTCAGGATTCATCACACGAACACGCGGTTCAGACCAACCTCTTCAAAGCTCTTATGTTCACCCCACAAATTTTTCATAGGATGTGTGTCTCAGATTTACGCTCTGGCCGTGTGCTTGGGCGAGCGTCTGCAAGGCAAGTCGAGCAATGTCTTATACACCTGATGGGGGAGACTACACGGACACAGAAATTGGCATCAAAGAGGTGTAGGAATCACTAACAGTTGTGAGGGCCGCGGATGGATTGTATAAAAAAACCTGCCAGATTGAGGACTGCTTGGGAGCCGGAGTGCCGAAGTTTTGATTTGGTGGTCCATGTTTGTGTTTTCTTTCCCACCGACTACATCGCTGGTCGCTGGGTAGAACGCTCAATTGTGTATGTCCCAGATGTTTTCTCCTGTATTTCCTCCCTCTTGTGTGGAGTGGGGCTGCGTGGGTATCGGAGTGTAAGTGTAGGTCAAATTCGAGAACTTCAGGAATGAGTTGATCTCGCCTCTGTTTCTATGATTGCGAGTGCTGGACGCTTCTAGAGTGTGGAGCGCCATCTCTGGCGCCGTGCGTGTTGTAGAGTAGACGGGGTGCTTTGCGGTGCGGTTGAAGCTTTGGTTCACTTTCCGTCATTCTCTGCAACCAACACGCCCAGAACAGCAACACCTGTTGAAGGGATGTCAGCTAACCCAGCAGCGCTTCACGGCCCATTGCTAGGATGGTATTTTCCGTTCGCAGGCTTTGAAGGCGGCTTTGCCTAGTCTTCGACGCAGCCGTCACCTTGACTCCAGTCCCGAGTATACCACAAGGTTCAAACACAAGAATGCACTCCACAGACAGTGGAGTGCGTTATTGTGTTTGAATGTGTGTGTGTAGGGGGGGGGGGGGAAAAA
>JAADWV010000756.1:0-14129 GCA_023336295.1 Pythium folliculosum
CCTACCCCTAGCCAAGACCTAATTTCCACTAAAATGCGATTATCTCAAAAAGTAAGCCAATGACGGGTACCGGAGAAAGTTGCTTTCAACTTGTCTTGAAAAGCTCTATCGAATGGTATAAACATATGTTGCCCTACCCCACGGTTTCCAAACGGTCCCCCCACTAAACCCTAAACCCTAAACCCTAAACCCTATGACTAATGTGGTTTCCTGTAGGTTTTCAAGGACGGTTATGACGAGAAGAAAAGGATCGTCGATCCCGAGTTGGTCACCGCGTCTGTGTACGGCGTTGAGGAACATACGACTGGTCTTCCGAAGGACGGGTCTTATCTGCGCTTGACGACGATATGGTCGTTGAAGCTCTTTGCAAAGCATTCGTGCCAGCTCACAACGAGTCTCGACTCGATTAAAGTCGGGGATCGCCAGAACTAAGAGTGATGGGTGCGTGTGGCGCCAACATGTATTTCATCGTTCGATGCTACGACAGTGCATATGTGAAGTAGTTTCCAAGTCTTGTGACGCGGTGTGTCGCTGCCGAGAGGTGGAGTTGTAGACCGCGTTCGATTCGCTCGTCAACGCTCGTCCGGTATGCGATGAGGTAAGATTTGCTGGGAATGAAGTCACTCGTGATGCGTTAGTAGTGACGGTGTGTTTGGTGTTTGGTGTGCGCCTCACTTACCGTGCGCTCGTGTTGTACTGTTCTCGCGTGCAGATGTGTTCAATGTGGAGGCGTCTATATGTGAACGCGCTGACAACATCCAGCAATGCTGTGTCGTGAGCGTGTACGATGATCGCGCTGCTACGGGTCGTCTCGTGCGACCGGGGCCTGTTGGTGGTGTCGCGGACAGTTATAGGTCCCGACCCGTGCCGACCGATGATCGTGTACTTGGGGCTTGTGGTTGGTATGATCCTGCTGCCTTGGACCGTGAGACCGTGTGCTGCGGCCGCCTCTTCACTGCAGATAACAAGCGTGTTCTCAGCCCGCTCCTCACTAACGATCTCGCATCCGGTCGCGCTGTCCCACACCACCTGTCGCTGTAATTTTGTGGCGTATCGGCTCTCCATCTCTAGGATGTGCGCCTCGTATCGTTGTAGGACTGACCAATCCGATACGAAGCAGTCTGCGCCGTCCAGCGTCGTCCCTTCGAGACTACACACGACCGCGCGTTCCTTGAACGATACCTCGGCAACCATTTCCAGCTGCAGATCGACGAACTGGTCGAGGACAGTGTTGTTTGTGTTGGAAAAGATTGAGTCCGTCGGTAGGAACGCGTAGTCGATCTCGCGCCCATAAAGTGCCTCGAGCACGTCCTTCATGTGCGGATATCCTGTTACCTCGAACCTCTTGGCCGGTAGCGCATCCAGTTCGTGCAGTTTGCCAAACGCGCGTCTTGCCGCAATCTCTATGAATCCCGACGGTGCACCTTGGTATCCGACAAGGATGAATCCGACGTCTGGTGTCGTTGGTGTTGCGTCGTGTTCGCTGGCGCGATCATCCCGGTTTCTTGTGATGGTGTTTTGCGGCAGGGAGCCTGAGCTGGTGTGACTATCCAGCGTCTCGCCTTCGTGAGAGTCGTCTCCTCGGTCTTGAATGAAAAGAGCTCTGCCTGGTGACTTGGCCTCGTTTCGCATCCACGCATGGATGCTGGAACGAGCAACGCCAAACTTAGTGCATGCCGCGGACACTGATTCATTGCGGGCGAACCGAGTTATGTCCTGCTTCTCCTGAGATGAGGGTCTGCGTCTAATCTGCGGGCTCGTGGTCTCGTGCGCTTGGCTCATCGTAGGTTTGCTTGGTGTTACTGTTTCTTTCTTGGAATGGCCCGTGCGGAGCCACGGCCGTGACTCCCGACCGTTGGCCGGCCGCTGGCTTCGCGGGGGTTCGTGCCACGACCTTTCGCTTTTGTTATGGTTCGCATGTACCCCTGAATAACCGTCGGTTGTGCCAGTGGAGCTATTTTCTCGTTCAGCCGCGCGCCATACGAGTTCCAGACTTCTTTCTTCGTCGACGCGAGCTGGGTGGGGTGGTTGGATGAGCGGTCGCCGAGCGTTGTCGGTGCGGAGGCGTGTGGAGTTGACTCGGGCTGGTTGGGCGTCGGAGGAGCAGAGAAGATCGGTTCTCCGCGGTTTGCGTGTCAAATCGCTCAGCAAGGTGGCGACTTCGACGATGAGGAACAACTCCAGGCGGTGTGATGGCACGAACGGTACGGACTGCGTCGTCGACGCCTTGCCGTATTCGTGTACCTGCTTCTAATATATCCAAATGCTACAGGTCGCTGGGCGAGTTATGAGTACCTGCAGAAGCTGAACCGCGACATGGCGTTCGAGCCGTTGACTGAAGAAGATGCGCGTCGTTTAGAGAGCGAGGCGCGCGAGCATTTCGGCGACGACGTGCTGGATAGAAAAGTGTGCGTTGTCACCGACGTATGGGTCTTCCCCAAATCGGCTGTGTGTGTTCATATCGACGACTTCCCCCTTCGCGCGATGAGAGCAGCATTGGCCCCTAGATCATGGTGCGCCCAGCATGTTGTTGACTATTACGACTGTTCAGTCATTGATCCGCGGCTCCAAGGGCTTCTCATATCGAAGCGGACGTTCTCGACTGGTGCTGGTGGCCAAATTTGTGCGTGGTTCTCGGCATCGGTGTTGAATGAGCTGCGTGCAGTTGAAACCAAGCTACACAGAGGCTCAATAATCGGGACCGGCATTACTCCTCCCAAGTTCGCAATCGCGGACGGGTTTGTCGCCGGTGTTTTTCCTCAGATCGACGCGGCAACATACATCGAACGGCAGACCGTTGGTCTTGTTCAGATCCGTGGCGTTGTCAAGGTAGTATATGGAGGGCCGGGTAATATGCTCAGCAGCCACTTGCTTTCCTGGGATAACCGCGATGCGACCACCGCGAATCGAATACCGAGTGTCGTTCGTCGCGAACATTTTCAACTCATCTTGGCCGGCCCGATGACTGAAGCCCAAGAGATTGTTTTGGCAAAGCGTCATGAGTGCAACGGGGAGCGTGTTCGCGCCATGCACGAACTCTTGTTTCGCATAAATCCACTGTACGCGTCCATTGCCATTGACGACGCTTTCGACCCAGCCTCTAGTCCAGGTGACGACCTCACGGTGCGGCTGCCCGCGTCAGACGACGTCGACCAGCTCATCGCACAAGCGCGCGCGCGGCAGTCTTCGGTTGCGCGTATGCAAGACGAGACAGATAATATTGATACGCGTGAGTCTGTGATCGTCGAGTCCGAGACGGTTTTGATGCAAACTACGGTTGCTGGGGACGAACAGGACCGGTTGAATCATGCGGTTGCGAGTGTCGCGGATGCGGGCGGAACTTACGTTGCTCGTCGCTCAACCGAGCTGTTGAAGAGTAGTGATCCGCATTTCATGGAGCGCATGTTCCCCCACTTGTTGACGTTCGGCATCGGCGGCTTCTCGATGGCTCGGCATCACAAATACAGTCCACGCGCGATCGTGCTGCACTATCTGAATCTTTCTACTAATCGATTCGCAGAAGATCCATTGTACAAGCTTGCTATGTTTGATCACATCTCTTCGAGTCGCGTGCGGAACAACGTGTTTCTTCGGGTTGGTCAGGACCCTTCTCTAGCGACGACCGCCATGCGCGTCACGCCGGTGCAGCTTAAGACGGCCATGCGCAACCGATCTGAACAGCGAAAGGCGTGGAAACAGGGTCGGTCGTTTTCGCCAGAACCCGTCCCGGTGGCCACCTCCGTCTTACTCAAGTCGATCATTTCCTCGACGTCCAAGATGTGGGGTAGCAACGAGGAACGTGAATCTATGGCAAGGAAGGTTGACTCGGTGACGATTCTGTATGGTGCTCCGTCCGTCTTCTGGACACTCACGCCAAACCCAGACAACTCAATTGTGTGTGCGTTCTGGACGGGTAAAGATTTGCCGCATGGTCGACCGTCTTCCCTGTCGCAGTGCGGTGAGATCAACATGACGTGTAGCTCCGAGATGTCGCGGCTCATCATGTCCAACACGGTCGTCCAGGCTCAATACTACCTGGTCTGTCGTGATCTTCTTATCGATATTCTATTCGGATGGGATACGAAGTCCAACAAACCGAAGTCTCGCAGGGGCATTTTTGGGTACGTGGAAGCTATTGTGTATACCGAAGAAGTTCAAACATGTGCTCAGATCGTCTATCGCTGCGCCGTCTGTAGCAAGATGCGACTTGTGTGATGATGCTTCCGACGAGCATGCTATTGTTTCGTATCTGATAGAGGAGCGGTGGAATGTACTTGACGAGGATCAAAAGGCAATCAGCATCGAGCTTGCAGTGGGGTGTATTCGTCGAAGGTTCGACGGGTTGTCATCTCATATAGCTACCGCTGGCGTTCAACTGAGTCGTCTGCTCCTGAAGGACCAAACTCATCGATGGTCACATACACGCTCTTGCGTGAAAGGCCGTTCTGGTACCAAATGTCGGTACAACTTCTTTCGTGATCTCATCCCGCGGACTGGGTTCGATTCCGACAACGAGCTGGCGTACAGACGTCGTCTCGGCAATCAATACTTGAACACTTTCATCGAACTATGGAGATGTATTCTCCATTTCAGGGTGCTTTGGTCGGGGCACGGGCTCCAAGCGACTAGATACGCTCTTCAGTACGTCATGAAGCGGCAGGTTGTTCTCGACAATGTCGCGGTCGTTGATCTCGCGTTTCGTATTCGTTTTGCTCGCGAGGCTCTACTATACACGGCTCTCTTCTCGAAAGGAGTCGGAAGTCTGCTGTCTCTCACACATGCAACGTCTGGCGTCATGGAGGTTGGGGGCCCGATGGCTACGACAATCTTGTTTGAGGGTGAAGCGGTGACCATCACGTGTACGTTCGAGCGCCTTGTCTTACTGGATGTTCTTAGCCTTCTCAACGGACTCGCGGTTCAGGCGACTGTGGTGACCAGAAATCGCGATCTGTTTGCTGAATCTTCCATATCGAAGTACCTAAGTCGGCCACGATGCCTGGAGAATTGCTGCTGGTATGACTTTTGCACTTGGTACACTCGTACGGGCCCGTTGGATGCCAGGGTCCATGACCGCTGCACTTTCGTATCAAACGACTCAGCGGCACTGTTCGAGCACGTGAGGAGACACAACTATCGTCGCTTGGACTACCCCCGCGTACCAGAGATCATTGGTCCGCGTCTCCCTGATTCGTCTCGCCTCGGTGACGAGGACTACCTCGACCAGACAGAACTGTATTACAGGTGTGTAGTGCTGCTGTACTACCCCTTCAGGGACGTCTCTGTGTTCCTCGATACGGACAGGTCGGTGCGGTCTCACTTCCAACGATGGAATCCAGTCTCAAACGCCATAGTTGCGCGTGCGCTCGAGCGGCATCAGCAGTTTTACATTTGCCTTCAGATGGCACAGCACTTTCGGGACAAGCAGCGATCAGCTGCGGGTGACGAGAGTGACTCTGACTGTGACAACACTTGTGGGGACGATGATCTTGTTCCTAGCTCAGAGCTTCACGGCCCTAACAGGGACACGTCTGTCCGATTCGAGGCTGTCCCGGCTGAATACTATAGTCTTCACTCTGGCTCCGATGCTGGTGTCCCACACGGTGTGCATGACGACCATGAACCCGACGCCGGGCTGCCAGACCCAGTCGCGCATCTAATACTGGGCTGGATTTCGTCTTCCCCCCTCCCTCGCGATGACAGTGGAACTATTGTCAATCCAGTAGCCGTCACGCGCACCCAAGTCCGCCAGTTCCAGCCACTAGATCTTGGGTTCGGAATGAACGACGCACATGTCCCTCCCGTCTCTGTTGGCTCCCGTGTATCGAGAGAGGTCGCTGTCGACACTTTTACACGCTCTCTTCAGCGCTTACCCTTTCAGCGACGTGATGTTACGGCTGGGCCATTGCGACCGTATGCCACTATCCAAAATGTGTCGACCCATTTCGGACTGAACCACCACCAACACATAGCCTTCACGTTGATCGCAGTGCCACTGCTGTCCAAGATTGTCGGCTTTGCTCCCGCGACAGCCGTCCCGTCGCTGTTTGACGCTTCTCCTGTCATTATTACGGGCGCCGGGGGAACTGGGAAATCCCAGGTTATTGCTGCGGTTCGCGCCTTAGCTGCCGCGTGGGATCACCCCTCTGCTGTCTCCGTCGTGGCGACCACTGGTATTGCCGCTGCTGGTCTGCGGGGATCTACTATGCACAGCTCCGTCGGATTGGGGATCAACATGACCTCCGTACCTGCTCACATTCGCAACCCGTCCGACGCCCTCCTGCGGCAATGGGCTCCGACGCTTTGTGTCATCGCTGATGAACTTTCCATGATCGACCTGGGGTTCTTCGGCGTATGGAAGGAGTCCCTGCGCCATGCAAAGGACAACCTCGACGTGCCGTACGGTGGTATGCTCGCTGTTCTTATGTTCGACGACTGCCAGGTACGCACCGTGCGAGGGATGCCGATGTTTCGTAGCAAGACGCTCGGTGCTAGTCTCACGGCTGCACAGGGCAGGGGACTCGGCCTCTACCGGGCTATCAAAAAGGTTGTGTACCTGACCGAGAACATGAGGTTCTCCCGTGATCCTGAGTGGGGGCGATGGCTAGCAAGTGCGCGGCTCGGAAACTGGGTCCCGGAGATACGCTCCCACATAGCGTCCTGTGTTGAGCTGCATGTGGTACAGACCACCGCCACGTCTATTCAAACCATATCTTCGGACAACATCACACGCTCGTCTACGAACGACAATGCAGTTCAACTCGCAGTTCGTTTCTTCGGCGGTGAGCGAAGGATATACGTCATTCCTGCTCGTCTCTGCAGGCGAGTGTCTCTATCTGAGATCGCATTCCTTCGTCAACTGCCGGATAATAAAACCGGCCATGTTCCGCTCTTTCTACAGCTTTACATCGGTACGTGTGCATACTGGAACCGCATCCGGTCCTCGAAGACTGACTACTGTGTCTCATGTGCGCCTACAGGTATGCCAGTTCGTGTCAAGTCGAATCAGTGTGTGTTGAAGGGCGCTGCGAACGGAGCATCAGCATCTGTCCACCACATCGACTGGATCCCTGGAACCCAGTTCTCTCCTCAGGCGGACGGGACTTGGCTGGCCTCGATGGCTCCCCCAAACATCTATCTCAATATGCTGGATAGCGCGCCCACCGTCCGCTTCCCCGGTATCCCTTCCCACTGGCCAGTGACTGTCATGCCTGTCCATCAAGTCACAGCTTCGATCAAGACGAAGGGTTCTTCGTTATCCATCAAGGGGTTCCCTATTGTACCTGCCTTCGCGACGACCGTCCATGGTGTACAAGGGGAGACGCGAGACTCGATCATAGTCACAAACTTAAGGCCTCCCAACTACTCTAAAGTCGACACGCACGCGTTGTACGTCGCACTTTCCCGTATACGGACTCGCCAAGGCCTTAACTGGGTTGGGCCTCTCCCCACTTCGGCCGACTTCCATTTCTTCCGCCCGGATCCCGAGGTGTTGGTCGAAGACAACCGACTTAAGCAGATGTCTGCCACTACCATTGCTGCTTTCGATTCCATCTCACCAAGTGATATCTCTACGTTCCTGCGGGGCGCACATACATGACTTCTACTACTCCTCACTCCCTTCGGTGCTTCTAGTTCCCACTCAATTGCTTGCTAGCTGGGTACCCCAGCCACTACCGCGCCCGCAGGGCGGGTCACACAATATATCTCGAAACACATATTACAGACAAACTCGTAATATTTTCACAATATATCTCGAAATGAGACAGATCAGAATCTGAGCTAATTGGAGTGGAAACGACTCCGGGGCCTGGTTAACCCTTTTGGCCGAGTCGTTTAGCCGTCTCACGAAACACATATTATTTATAACAAATTTTCATGTTTGCTTTCACATGGTGATTCGAACGCACGGCCCGTGCGTCACGGGTGAGCGAAGCGAGATGCCTCTTATTAGTCCGCACAATGAAAAACTCTCGAGAATACATCCCGTCGCTTGGAGGGCTGGAGTCCTAATCGTACTCTTGGTTATCACGGCCAACAGCATGTGTCGGTGCGAGAGAGGCTTTAGAAGCGTCCAACACTCGTCCGGTTCTTGTCGCAAGGGTTTTTCCCCCTGCATTGGAACAAATTGGAAGCATGATACACCGTTTACTGCAATTAGTCTGAGTTGAGAATTAGTCTGCAACTCCGTCTGTTTTGCTCAGAGTATTTTGTGTGATCCCCTCATGGCAGCGGACATGACCCTAGGGTTCATCGTGCAGTGTTGCCGGCCAAAAAACAGAACGAGAGCTCACTAACCACAGCACACACACCTCCTCCGGTCCGTGGACACCTTTCTAGTCGCAAAAAGCACTTATCACACTCCACATATTATTCTCGCACGTCACATGGGTAAATTTGGCCCGCGGAAATAGTCTGCGCAGACCTCAGACCATTTCATGTGATTGTCTCGCCACCTCGATCACAACAAATACTCTGCGCAGACTAATTGCAGTGAACGGTGTAGTGGTGAGTGTGGCGTAGACGTCCAATGCCTCTATGTGGTACTGTTGATTTATACCAAAGAGTGAACGCACAGGGTGCTGACGACGTAGAAGGTCCTCACTGCTACGCGGAATCATCTCTCGTGTTGTCGCACTCGATGAAAATGTGGCGACCCGGAAGGCACATCACCGGAATCGGGCCCTCGCAACGACAGATATCTTGTGACACTGGTGGCAGCACGTCAGTTCGCCTAGATCGACACACGCGTATGACGCACTTAGACTCATGTATTACGTTGACAGAGAGGCGCACAATATACATCGACTTACGCGTTCGCAGACCGTTCGGGCGACCGTGTGACGTTCGGGGAGGCTGAGAGCGACAGCGTCTTGGTGATCGACTGCGAGCTCATGTCCGAGTCGTTACGGCGTTTCGGGAAACGCATCTCGTCGCCACTCTGCGACGATGTGACCGACGACGACGACGACATGGTGAGCGCGGCGAACTGCTCGTGGAAGCTCCCGTCTTCCGTCGGACGGGAGTAGCCGCCAGCGCCGGACGCCTCGTCCTTCGCGATCGCCGCGGCGTCGAGGCATCCGGCTGACGTCAGGCACGGCACGCAGAAGCGCATCTCGTGCTTGAGCAGCTGGCCGTCGGGCGCGAAGAGACTCAGGTGGCGCTTCACGCGGCACTTGCCGCACGTGTACTTGGAGCAGATCGCGCACGCCGACTTGATGCCGCGGCGCGCCGAGCGGTCGCGCGAGCCGCACACGGAGCAGCCTTCTTCGGGCGCCTGCGTGCTGACGCCGGATTGGCCCACAACCACGCTCTTGTTCTGCACGAGCCACGCGAGCTTCTTGAGCTTGGCGCACTCGACGACCTTCCAGATCGACAGCACGGCGTCGGCCATCGACTTGATCACCAGGTTGGTCTTGAACGACTCCTTGATCTCAAAGTACGACGCCATGAACCCCTGCACGCGCTCCGAGGACGTCTGGCGCCACATGGTGCACACCGACATGTTGAAGCGGTCGTACTGCGGCAGCACCGGCGTCTTGGCGAACGAGACCGAGTGCAGCAAGTGGATGCCCACGCGCTCGCCGTTCGAGAGCTGCCGGATGCCCGTGGTCTCGAGGTAGACGCTGTCGTGGTGCTTGGCGATGAGGCGCACGTGGAGCGGCACGCCCTTGACGAGCCAGCGCACGGTCATGGACTCGTACGGCAGCTCCGGCGTCGGCTGCACGATCGACTCGAGCACGGCCATGTCCACAAGCGTGTCTTCGACGTACGCGGTCTTGACGCGGAACGACTCGAGCGTCGGGTTGAGTACGCCGTACATGGCGTCGTTGAGCGAGCCCAGCATCGAGCCCACGGTGAGCAGCAGGTGCATGTCGCGGTTGCCCGTGCCGGCGCCCTGGCGGCGGTTGTGGTACACGCGCGTGTCCTCGCGCTCGCGGAGCTGCGCCCACACGGCCGGGTCCAGGCGGCCCTTGTCTTGCCACAGGAACCGCTCGTACATGGCCATCGTCTCGCCGACGATCGTGTCGGCCGTGCGGCTGAGCTGCTCCTTCTCGTCAATCGAGAGCGAGAGCGAGGCGAAGGGGCTGGCGAAGCGCGCGGGCGGCATGGTGCTGTGTGTGTAGAATGCTGGAGTGGGTCGCTTGGGGCAAGGCCGAGGTGAGTTGGGAAGTGACAGTCGGAGGGTTGGACGTCGGGGCACTCGCACGCTCGTCGTCATTGTCACCCAGTCACACGACGCTTGTGGCCTCGCGAGACCTCGAACTGTTCACCGCCACATGGAGAGGAAGAATTGGTCGGAAGGGCGCGTTTAGCACTCGCCCGGCTGGGACATCTCAGTTGCGCGGGCGCGCCAGCTGGAGACACCCAAGGACGCATGGCCGGCAGCGACGGCCGGCGTCGGCCGCTGCTGTCACATGGTGCGAAACCAGACGTGGACCGTGGGGTTCTGTTTCGGAAAGAGAGACAAAGAGGCCCAGTATTCAACGCTTCTTCAGTGGCGATACTGCACTCCTACCGGGCAGTAACAAGGCCAACCTCTTGTCCTGGTCTAGTTTTTTTTTAGTGGCCAGGCTTGTCCTTTTACCGATAAACGTTTCGCTGAAACATCACACGTCCAACAGCTGACCCAGCAACTGCGCCGCGACGTGGCGTCCTTCATCGCCAGAGAGAGAGAGAGAGTTGGCGTTGTGGGTGCATGTGTATCGGTACTCCAACTGTTCAGCACCGCTGTACTACCGAGCGCATCCAAGCAGCTCGCGTTTACTTTGGGATACTCAGCACGCGGCTGCAGCTGAGCCCCGCACGCCCGTGCGTCATATACCACTGGAATGGATACACTGCACTCTACCGACACGGCCAACTGAGATGGATACACGTGCGTGCAGAGCGCAGTTCCGGTGAAGACAGGAGCGCTGGCGCACCTGGCTGGCTCTAGTGGGAGGGGGCGGCCCCCGCTCCTCATCGGTGTTGGCTGTGTAGAGTGCAAGATGGATTCACAGGTGCTCGAGTGTACGTGGGCGTCTCCCCGCCGGCTGCGTGCGGGCGTGGCGCTCGCACGCGAAGCGGCGGGAAAACGAGCTCTTCGCATCAAGCCGAGCAGATCACGGGACGTCTTTACGGCGCTGGGTCGTTCGTTCACTCGATGGCAATTGATGATTGGTGGGATACACAGTGGGGACAGTGCGAGTTGTAAGACCACGGAGGAGACTTATGGTTCACAGAGTGGAGAGAGCGCGATGATGTTCACGGAACAGCTCCCTTTGCGAGCAAAGTTGCTCTCACTGCGACTCCGCAGAGGCCTAGCAAACAGTTGCCTTCCCCATGTTGAAGCCGTCGTATTAGACCATCACTCCACTTGAAATGAGATGGCGAGTGATGGTCAGTCCGTCTCAGGTGAAGAGGAAGTGGGTGACCAAATGTAGACAGGTCATATTTCACAGCAATCCAGGTTTACGAACAACGGACGAATAACACAAGCGAGACAAAGCGCCTCACAGACACGAGCCAAATAGCGCTGCCACGCTCGACGCGTCCGATCCGAAGCGCGCCGCCATCGTGGTCTCCACGCGCGCGCAGTCCTGGCGGGCCTTGGTGAGCAGCGACTCGGCCAGGAACTTGGTCTTGGCACAGGGCGGATCGCGCCACGCGCCACTAGTGGCAGCGGACGCGCCCGCGGTGTACAGCTCGTACTGCCGGTGGAGCACGCTGCCGCCGGCCGCCGCGCGCGTCATCGCCGTCCAGCCGCGCTCGCGCACTTGCGTGCCGTCGCCTCGGACGGAGACCAAGGCCGCCCAGATGAACAGCCTCCAGTCGGTCGACTCGTATATGTCAAAGAGCACGAATCCCTCCACCGAAAGACAGCCGAGCCCCGCTTGCGCGGCGTCCTGAAGCTCCATGGAGTACTCTTTCTCCGACACGCCGAGCTCCGGGTTGGGCCGAATCTGGCTCAGATCACGACACCGTCAGCCCCTGAACAACGGTAGAACGTGACGAGAGCGGAGGCAGCAAACGCACCTGCGCGCGATAGCCGTAGTCTTTGGCCTTTGGCCGGCCCGAGCACATCGTGCTCATCATGTAGCGCCAGCCTTCGTCGACGTCGCACGGGATGTGCGTGGACGAGACCAGCTCCATGACCGGACCGAGCGTCGCGTGGCGGTACGCGCGCGTGCGCGACTCGGACAGCACCATCTCGCCGGCCTTGGCCGCAAGCACCGAGTTGGCTTCGGCCGCGAACGCCTGGAGACGCGCGTTGAGGTCCACGTACAGCGACTGGCGGTCGCGCGGGTTGCTCCAGCTAGCCGCGATGCTGCGTGCGCTGTCCGCTACGGCGATCGCCGTGGAGCTGAACATCGTCTCCTTGACCAGGTCTTGCACGCACTGGGACAGCAACATCCACGCAAACACAGTTGAGTATGAGATCCTTGGAAACACACACAGATCCTTCCGTCTTGGTAAGCCCACCCACCTTGAGTTCGAGTCGCTTCTTCAGCACCTGCACGAGAGCCGCGCCGACGCCTCGCTGCTGCTCCAGCGCCGCGCGCAGCCGGCGGTTCAGCGCGCGCGACTCGCTCAACCGCAGGGACTCGGCCGTCGCCGTCCCCAGCGCAGCGCGCACACGACGCTCCGTGTCGCCTGCTGGCGCCGAAGGCCCGCAGCCACCGCCACGCAGCCGCTTGCCGCTCTGTCGCGCCGCCAAGAGCGCGCCCCGGGTCGCCTCCAGCTCCCTCGCCAGCTCGCGCAGCTGCAGCAGCTCGGCGCGCTTCTTGCGGTTGGACCGCGCGGCCGCCTTGATGTTGCGCTCGCGCTTAACGGCGTCGACCGGCCGGAGCATCGACCGTGAGCTCGGAGAGGACGGCGCGGCCACGGGCTCTGCCTCAGCGGTGTCGTAGTTGGAATCGATGAACGCGAGCGCGGCCTCGAGCGTCGAGAGCTCCTCGTCCGAGAGCGAGGCGGCCATCGCGCGGCTGATCGGTCGGTCGCTCCGTGAGGTCGTGTGTGCCACCTGGCACCTCCCAAGCTGATCGGAGACCGAGTTTCCCAGCGCGAGTCAGTCGGTCGACTGCCACGCTGGCAAATGTTACAAGGAGTGATGGTCGAAACATAGTAAACGGAGACCTTCGCGACGATGACGCTGTCTTCGGAGCGATTCACTAAACTGAGTAGACAGCCCACTGGAACTGCATGATCTCGCGAACATAGTAATCCCGATCCCTCGTGTGCACCGCGTCGTCTTCCACTTGAAAATGAGAGAATGCAAGAGATGCCGTTCGTACGGCTCTCCACAGCCTGAGGTGCTGGTTGAGACTCGCCAGCCGTGTTTGATCATTCTGCAATTCGCTTCCTACCGATCGAGCAGCAACACCAACCCGCAACGAACAACATCCAGCCATGGCCCCGTCCACTGAAGTCCCCAACGCCGCCAAGATGACCTACCGCTTCCTCGGCGACTCCGGACTGCTCGTCTCCACGCTCTCGCTCGGCGCCTGGATGACCTACTTCCCGGACTCGGCCAAGGACGCGTGGTACGACGTCACGAAGACGGCGTTCGAGCACGGCGTCAACTTCTTCGATTCGGCCGAAACCTACAACGGCGGTCGCGGCGACGACTTTATGGGTCACGCGATCCAACGCGGTCTCAAGGAAGGCGTGTGGAGCCGTGAGGATCTCGTGCTCAGTGCCAAGTTCATGGGCGGAAGAAAGGGGTACTTCGTTGGCACGCCCAACGGACAGGGCAACTCGCGCAAGCACCTCGTCGAGGGCATCAAGTCCACGCTCAAGAAGATGCAGGTCGACTACGTTGACGTCATCTTCAGCCACCGCCTGGAGAAGTTCACCCCCATCGAAGAGATCGTGCGCGCCATGAACTTCGTCATCGACCAGGGATGGGCGTTCTACTGGGGGACCAGCGAGTGGCCGGCCCACGCCGTGAAGGAGGCCATCGACATCGCCGACCGTCTCGGCATGGTGCGTCCGATCGTGGAGCAGCCGCAGTACAACATGTTTGAGCGCAACAAGGTGGAGCACGAGCTGGTGGATCTGTTCACGTCGCACAAGCTTGGTTTGACGGTGTGGTCTCCTCTGGCGGGCGGCATTTTGACGGGCAAGTACAACGAGGAGATGCCGGCGGA
>JAADWV010000757.1:0-14124 GCA_023336295.1 Pythium folliculosum
TACCCTCGTTGGTAAAATAAGACCGCCCGATAGATGACGGATCTGTTTTGTCCAACCAGATCGCGAACGGAAGTGAGCTACAATGACCGGGATCCCCGGTCATTCTGGCATTATCCAACAATAGTTTGGGCCCAAAAAGCAGAAAGGGCAACCGGAAAACAGGGTTAAATAGCCGAATAACGGTCATTCTACAGGAGCCCGAGCCATAACATTAGGGGTTTCTTACATTAGGAAATGTATGGGCAACGAAAGGGTTAATGCACGGCATGATCAGTAGGGATACAAAGTCTTGTAGGCGATTGCCGCACGCTGGCCCAACGTCGCAGTTGTATGGGCAGCAGTACACTGAGCTGCTTGCGTTTAGGCACGAGCCTGACGAGCAGGAGAACGAGCAAGAGCATTTTGCCGAGGTCCATGTTGGGGAACCTGATCTTCGAAGGATGTCTGTTGTAGTTCCAGTATGGGACAGAAGGACGCCAGCCGATCGGAATGTACGTGGGGAGTTCGTAATCGACATCTTCCTCACTGTCGGACTCGCTGTCGGTCTCACTGTTGGTCTCACCGCCAGTCTCACTTTCGGTGATGAGAATCGGGTTGTGCGCCGTGTTGCCGTGTTGTTCTTGGATATGAAACACATCCGGACGAAGCGGAAACTCGTCGTCGTCAGCAATAATGATCGGGTTTGTTGCAGATGACCCTGGAAAAGCACATGTAACGTACAAAACAGAGCGTGAACAGATAGCTTGGGTATTCGCGCGCTGGGTCACACTACACATACCTGGCGCCCCATTGAGCCATCCGTCGAGTGTGGTTTGCCTCCAGGACATCGTCGCGAGGGAGAGGCACTACGCGGGAAAGCTGACAAGACGTCGAATGGTAGGCGCTTGAATGGGAGCTGTGTATGGTATGCGACTCCACGCACCTTCGTAGAGTGTTGGTCCCACCGGAGAGCCGATTTGAAATCGCTGCGGTGGAGTTTGTTCGGCGTAGTGGCAGGGTGAGAGATCATACATAGCTCGACGAGTGTGCACTCGCTCACACACCCAAGTGTCTCGTCGCCCGCACCCAAAGGCCGAGCCGCTCAGAGGTCTGCAAGGAAATTTGTGTCGACAGCGAATGCAGGTACCGAGAACGACTCAAGACCCTCGTCGCCCGCATCCACGCACTACATTGCTCTGTGGAATTCCGTGCTGGCGATGTAGGGAGAGGGGTGGCAAATGCCGATAAGCAGCAGGTTCACAGACCTGCTACCACGACAGCGCCTGTGAGCTGCCTATCTATATGCACGTGAACGTTCTAGAACTCGAAGCTGCTGCACTCAAAGCTGATGCATTTGCCCGTAGGCACTACTAAGTGCCTCGTCGCCCGCACCCACGTGCGGCGCTGCTTCGTGAAGGGAGAGGGGTGATAAGCAGCAGGCTCACAGGCGCTGTGGTGGCAGCAGGTCTGCAAGCTGCCCATCTCTATGTACGCGAACGTTCTAGAACTCGAAGCTGTTGCACTCGAAGCTGATGCATTTGCCCGTAGGCACTACCAAGGGCATCACTGCCCGTATGCACGCACGGTGTTGCTGCGTGGAAGTGCGCGCAGAAACTTAGAGAGAGGGAGGGAGATGATCGTGGTGGCAATAAGTGCGGTTAATCACATGCCATTGCACGAGCACGACATGAGTGTTCTGCTTTGTTCGCGTGTGCGTCATGTCGTATTCTCTCGCTCGGCCTTTGTGCAGTACATCAAACCTCGCGTCGGACACGGCTCGAACATTTGTCAGTCAATAAGCTCAATTCCGAGGTATCAGTCTGCCAGTGTGTATGTGTTTCGTTATGGTCGTATTATGGTCGTACGTGGATACACCATCGCTCGATAGTGATGTACGTAACGTGCTGTGCATTGCGCGCTGCTGAACAGTTTCCAGGGCTGACTGTCTCATACGTACCCAGATTTAAAAGTGTACGCAGACGTAAAAATGGAAACAAAATGGGACAGTAATGGTTGTCGGTTGTGGCTCGAACAGATGCAGGTTGTATGCTACGGTACGGCAATGCTTTTACCAACAAGGCACAAAATTCGAATGCGACTGGGCGCGTATTGGTTTGGTCTGATGTTCCAGTTGTTGAAGCTCTGTATAATCGAATCCGTCATCAAGCAAGAGTACAATTTGACAGGGGATACGAAATCACAGGTACGTCATTGACACATGAACATAAACGCCGGCCTCTCCATAACAACATCAATTATAAGAGGACCTGTCAATGAGGCTGCTTCTTTTTGCATGGCGGGTGTGCTTCCTGCAGCATTGGTAAAGCTACGAAGTGCGGCGTCCACTCGCTTGCATCCACGTGCCGGTTTGTACATTTGTACACCACCGGGCGCGTACCTGGTGCGCAGCTTGGAGGTGAAAAGGCTATCGACGCTTGCGTCATTACTCAAAACAGCTACGGGATGGCAGGATCTTCGAGGAGCAAGCGAGCAGTGGACACCGGAGGATCGGCTGTCGGAGCCCGCTCGACGGAAGATACGGCGTCGGCGCAGAGCCTCCGCTCCACCGAGGGGGAGCAGGAGGCTCCTCCGAGCTGCGAATCTCCGCTCGCGAGCAATGGCTCGACGGAAAACGAAGGATCTCCCGATGGTACGGGCTCGAAGGGAGGAGAAGCAACATCAGCCAACAACCACCCGACCGGCGGCCAGCAGGAAGCACCAGCGACCTATGAATCTCCTCTCAAGCGGCTGAAGCGTGCTATGGAGCAGCAGTCCAACAAGCAGGTGATTGACAACGTCGTTGGTACGTGGAGCTGATCCTTTTACTATTTTGGGGGTGGCTGCTGAGATGTGTTCTCTGTGGTGTGCAGACTTGAAGAAGAGTACTGGACGCGCGATTCTAGATGTCGTGAGCGCTTTTGCGTACCGTGGACTCGAAATCGTGTCGTTCTATATGCTCGTGGGCGGCGAACCAGGACGGTATGTCTTGTGGAGATCGTTGCAAGGATAGCGCGCTGATCCGAAAAATGCTGTCTTAGGCCGTCGTACGTTATCTCCTATCGATCAAATTCCGACCCTATCGTTGAAAGAGGGCTCAGAGTGCATCTCAACGCAGCCGCCGAACGTGTATTTCCAATCGGGAGTTACATGTCTTCTACGCTTTGACCCGTGCACACACAAGTACATCCAATGCATCCCGTCACAATACACACCTCCATGCAAATGACGTAGCTGTGGGTCGGCTCTGAGTGACTCAATGTTGGTGGCCAGTTGGCAAGTGAGGAGGTTGAACAGCTTCAACCCGCACATCTTGGTCACGCGCACGTGTGCCCTGTCTCGTGGTATACCGGGATCACCACTCTCGACACCGTACAGTGAAGCTGTAACTAGCTCTTGATCCACCATAATCTTCTTTTTGTCATAGTCCTTCTTGGAAACCTGTTCACCAAACCGATACGACCGATTAGTCTCTGAACGAAACCGTTGAGCCACCTCTCGTACCGCATGCATCACTTCGACTGGGTCGTCCGCGCGGTTGTCGATGAGATGCACGCGGGCAACGGGACCCGTGGTGCAAGTCTCAAACGAAGTCCAAACGACTCGCAGGTGGAGTTCTATCGTTGCCAACACGCTCCTTGGTATGCCTCGGCTTCGGGGATCATGAGCCTGAATGAATTCACGAGAAGCGTACAATACCCGGTTTGCTGATGTCTTGGCGGGGGATGGTGAATGCCGCCAAAATCGAGCGACGCTGTTCCATGAAGTCCGATTACGGAGTAGCGGATGTGTGCTGGGGAGCCGAGTGCGTCTGCTTGAAGCACAACCAGCCCATGTGCCAGCGCTGCAGCCGCACGACAGAGCACTATTGTATTCTCGGCGCGCTCTTCTTCGACGATGCGGCAACCGGCAGCACTATCGCAAGTTACCTGGCGGTATTTTTGCTTCTGGTACAGCGCCTCGATGTGGAGGATGTACTCTTCGTAGCGTTGAAGCGTCGGCCAGTCTGATACAACGCAGTCTACATCGCAAAGCCGCGTGTCTGGGAGGGCACAGACACTCACGCTCTCCTCCACCACGACTTCTGCAATCACTCCCAAACGTAGCGCGACGAGTCGATCAAGCGCGGCGTGGTGTGTATTCGATAAGAGCACGTCCGTCGCGATAACAGCATACTCAATCTCCATTCTGGAGAGCGCGTCAAGAGCATGCGGGACTTGAGGGTACCCCGTCACATCGAAAGCCCGAACGCCCAGCGCGCCCCTGGAAGCAAGGTTGGCAAAAGCGCGCTGCGCTGCAGTATGCGCGAAACCTCTTTCGACGCCTGCGTAGCCAATCAAAAGAAGGTCCGTGAGGAACTCCTGTCCTGGTTCGGTTCTGGCGTGCAGACCAAGGCGGAGATCGCAGTATAATCGCTGTTCTGATCGATACTGTTCATTTGCAGGTGCCTGTTCATTGCCCCTGGGTTCCGTGTCTGGCGCCGCATTACTGGTGAGCTCTGCTGAGATACCGTCGAGGGCAGGAGACGGGTGCGCCGTATCTCCACGGAAGCTGATCTCAACTGGTTGAGAACGTGCATGGACACGAACGCTTGTTGTGTTCTGTTGGTCTTCGGGGTGACGCAGAGCTTCAAGTAGTTGTGTTTCCTTCGTGCTCCAGAGGTGGATGCTCGAGCGCGCGACACTGTATCGAGTGCAGGCGGCCTTGATCGAATGCGTGTGTGCGAATCGGATGATCTCGAGCTTCTTTTCGGGGGTGTATCGCGGGCGGGCTCGGGCGGACGTCTCTGAGCTTTGCTCCGGCATCGTATTTGGCTCCTCCAAACTCCTTATGCGCCTCGCGGACGGTGGTGAACTGGGTGGAACACGGGAGGCACGTCCCTTTGGAACCCACGGGACTGCACGGACTGTGATGGTGGCTGCAGCAAAGGTTCAAGGTTCCTGTTTCTTCGATTTTATATTTGTTCGATTGCCATGGGAGCTGGAATCAGGTATGTATGTATCGGATACCTACAAGCGGATTCAGTTTGTGCGCGAGTCGATGAACAGGTTCGGAAAACAACCGCACCCTCGACCATTTTCCAGAAGTGTTCACCGCAACCCCCACTCCTGCGTTTTCGGGCATGAGTGGACGGCGTATTGTTTCGCTGAGAAGGCAGACAGAGCTTGCTCTCGTGGGGTGGGCAAGGGAGAGTCAGCGAAGAGCAAGGCTCCGCGTGTGTCGACCCATGGCACCTAGCGGTGGCAGCCGTCGTGTACAGCGTGGATATCCGACTTCGAATGATGGTGAGTTCACACAATCCCCCCGTTTTCGTGCGCTTGGATCTGGTTGCCTAGACTATCATGCGGATGTAGACCAATGGGCCAGCTATGGACAGCTGGATGAGCTCAATCGCACAATGTCATTCGAACCGTTGTCTAATGAAGACTCCCGCCGTATAGAACATGAGGCTCTACAGCATTGTGGAGATGAATTGCTCGATCGGAAAGTGTGCGTAGTGACGGATCTTTGGGTGTTCACGAAGGCTGCGCTGAAAGTGGAGATCAATATGCTGCCGCACCGAGCTATGCGCGCCGTGTTGACCGGTGAAGCATGGAGGACGCCATCAATTACCGACTACTACGACTGCTCGGATATAGATCCGAGGCTGGCGGGTTTGCTACTGTCAAGAAGGGCTTTCGGTCGCGGTGATGACGGTGGGACGCACGCATGGATCTCAGCAACGGTGCTTCGAGAGTTACAGGCACTCGAAACACGGCTCGCGCACACGACTGACCAGGCCGTGCTTGTGTTGAAGCCCCCAAGGTTCGCGATTGCTGACGGGTTTGTTGGTGGAAGATTTCCGGAATTTGACCAAGCTACTTGCATTGAGCGCCAGTCTGTTGGGCTTGCTCAGATACGTGGTGTTGTCAAGGTCATATACGGCGGTCCGGGCAATATGCTTAACAGTCATCTGCTCTGTTGGGACAACCGTGATGCTACAATTGCAAGCCAAGTACCAAGCGTCGTGACGCGAGAGAACTTTCAGCTGATTCTTGCGAGTCCGATGACCCCTGCACAAGAAGTACTTCTTGCCAGACGCCATGAATGCAACGGTGAGCGTGTGAGACAGATGCACGACCTTTTGTGTCGCATCAATCCCCTGTATGCAGGTATGCAGGTGGACCAACGACCCTTTGTCGCTCCTGTTGAGTCTGCGTCGATCCCGACGCGAATCCAGCAAAACGCTGACACCGACCGGGTCATCGAGCAAGCGCGAGCCAGGCAGTCAACAGTAGCTCGAGCTAACGAGACTCCTGAAAATCCAGAGAATCTAGAGCTCCACGAGTGTACCGTCATCGAATCTCAGACGGTCCTAGTCGAGACATGCGTCGACCAAAACGAGCAGGACCGGCTGAATCGAGCTTTTGCGAACGTGACTGCAGCAGGCAGGTCGTACGTTGCGCGCCGGTCAACTTCGTTGCTGTCGTCATCCGATCCATACTACCTGGAGCGGTTGTTCCCGCACCTGCTGACATTCGGGATCGGCGGATTCGCCACTACACGGCAACATCGCTACAGCGCGCGCGAGATTGTGCTGCACTTCCTCAACCTCTCGACCAATCGTTTTGCTGAAGATCCCATGTTCTAGTTGGTTATGTTCGACTATTTGTCCACGAAACGAGTCAAAAACAGTGTCTTCCTTCGAGTTGGACAAGACCCTCATTTAGCCACCACAGCGATGCGAGTCACACCTGAACAGTTACGGCGTGTGATGCAGGCACGCGAGCAGCAAAGGAAATCTTGGAAGGAGGGGTGCCCCTTCTCTCCACCGACTGGTACGGCAGATGCAACGACACTTTTGAGGTCGATCAACGCCTCGACAGCTAAGATGTGGGGGAGTAACGAAGAACGGGAGTCAATGACGCGCAAAGTCGACTCAATGACGATTCGATACGGTGCACCATCCGTCTTCTGGACTCTGACTCCAAATCCGGATCATTCGTTGGTGTGTGCTTTTTGGAGCGGACACGAGCTTCCGAACGGACGTCCAGACGACTTAGCTCAGTGCGGTCAGCTGCATATGCCTTGCACCTCGGAGATGTCGCGCCTTATAATGGGAAACACCGTCGTCCAAGCCCAGTATTACAAACTCCGCAGCCATCTACTCGTCGACATCATTTTTGGATGGGATTCGAAGGCAAACCGACCAAAGTCTCAGCGTGGGATCTGCGGGTTCGTCGAGGCTCTGGTGTACGCCATGGAGCAGCAAGGACGGCTTTTCATCCACCACCACGGGGTAGCATGGGTGGCGGGCCTGCCAAAGACTCAATCTGACTGGAGCGCTGTGCTTTCCAATCCAGAAATTAAGCTAAAGTTCCAAGCCTACTGCGCCTCAATTTTTTCAGCAGAATTGCCGGTCTACCGTTCGATTACGACGCTGTCGTGCCCGCGAGATGCCTGCAGGGGCGAGCTCAACCCACTCCCTATTCCAACAAAATTCAAGCTCGTACTGAAGAGGTCGGTACCCGCACCAATAGTAGCTCGCTGCGATGTGTGCGATATGGATTTCTCCGAATCCGACATCGTGCAATCCATCCTCGAAAAACAATGGAATGAGCTCGACGACGAGCACAAGGTCGCAAGCTCGGCATCGGCTGTGGACAGCATACGACAAAAGTTTGGAGGGCTGTCTCCACACACAGCGACAGCAGACATCCAATTGACCAGGCTACTTCTCAAGGATCAGGTCCATGCATGGACCCACTCTCGCTCCTGTGTCAAAGGCCGAACGGGGACTAGGTGTCGGTACAAGTTTTTCCGGGAACTGGCTGGTGCAACAGGTTTCAACAGTGCCGAAGAGATGGTGTACAAACGGCGCATTGGAAACCAGTGGTTAGACACATGCATCCCGCTTTGGCGACGCGTAATGCACTTCAACATGGACGCCAGAGTCTTGTGGTCAGGGCAAGGCCTCCAAGCCGCTCGCTACGCTCTCCAGTACACGATGAAGCGCCAGACCGTACTCGACAACGTAGCTGTCGTCGATCTTGGATTTCGACAACGAGTATCTCGAGAGATGGCGCAACAGAGTACGGTCTACGCAAAGGGCATCGGTCGCTTGCTCTCTCTGGCCTATACATCTGCGGGTGTTATGGAGATCGGCGGTCCCTTAGCTACTGGCATAATCGTCGAAGGCAAGGCGGTCACGTTCGGCTGTGTGTTTGAGAGGCTCGTCCTCATCGAGGGATTGAATTTGCTAAACAATGTGGAGGTCCAAGCAGCAGTTGTATCCAGAAACAATGAGATGTTCACGGAGACGTCGATTTCGAAGTTCACTCAGCGCCCGCGCTGTCTAGAGGCGTTTTGTTGGTACGAGTTTTGTTCGTGGGTAAGCCGGGCCAACGCTGCCACACCACGCACTGGTGATCGATGCACTTTCACTACGAACGAACCACAGCAACTGAGAGAGCATGTAAAGGAACACGGCTATCGGTACGTTGACTACCCCCGGGTCCCAGAACTTGTCGGGCCGCGACTACCAGATTCGACAAGGCTTGGCGACGACGACTACGCGGAGAAGACAGAGTTATTCTACAGGATTGCATCGCTACTGTATCGACCCTTCCGGGATGTGAATGTCTTCCTCGATGAGAACGGGTCAGCTGCGACATTCTACGCACAATGGGTGCCGGAAGACAACAACAAGCTCGCGAGAGCGCTCGAGCACCATCAGCAATTCTATATTTGCCTTCGCGACGCGCAGGAGTACCGAGAGAAACTGAACTCATCCGATGAGACGACCAGCGATAACGAAGATGTGCAAGACGACCAAGATGTCATCGCTGTCAACACTGATGACAATAACCATCAAAACCCTGCATACTACGAGGCTGTACCTTCGGAATTCTATACTACCGACATCGCGACCGACGTTGACATGGACGCTGACAATGTTCCATCTGTATCTTTCCAAGATGCGTCTTCTTTCGCTCAGATTCTCGGCCAGTTCATCCAATCTGCACCCCTTCCAGAAGACGAATGTTTTCATCTCTGTGCGGCGGATACAGTTATAAACAAATCGGCAGTGGAGCGGTTCCAAGCCCTTCTGGAAGAACACCCAGACCACGTATCTCCTAATGGAGTTCACGAGCCGCCGGGCCCTCCGACGACAGCAGTCATTGTGGAGAGCTTCCGACACGCAGCACGCGACCTCTCCTTTCCGGGTGGGAGAAGCCCGCCCGACCAACTTGACGCATACGCATCCATTCAAGACGTATCTAGGTTCTGCCAGCTAAACTACCTCCAGCACGTAGCCTTCACTCTTATGGCAGTCCCTCTGCTCCGCAAGATCTCTCGTCTCACGACCCACACCAACGAGAACAAGCTCTTTGATTCATCGCCGATCATCATCACATGGCGGGACAGGCAAGTCTCGGATTGTTGGAGCTGTCCGCACGCTGGTCGCTTCCTGGGCTCGCCCGCTCACGGTCTCCTTGGTGGCTTTCACGGGAATTGCTGCAGCTAGCCTTCAGGGGCGCACCATGCACAGCTCGGTCGGACTCGGCATCGACCCAACAAAATTACCTGTCAAAGTCGTAACCCCTTCGGACTCGCTCCTCAAAAGATGGGCTCCCGTGCTTTGCGTGATCGCGGACGAAGTGGCCATGGTCGACCACGGGTTTTTCGGTCTATGGGAGGAAGCGCTCCGCCATGCGAAAGACAATAAGCGTGAAGACTTCGGTGGCCTTCTTGTTGTGCTCATGTTCGACCACTGTCAACTACGTACATGCTCGGGGGTGCCGATGTACAAGATCGAGAGCGACGGCGCGCCTCTCACCGCTCCTCAGGGTCGAGGCATGCAGCTATATAGCGAAATCAAGAAGGTCGTGTATCTGACGGAAAACATGCGTTTCACACAAGACCCCGAATGGGGCCGGTGGCTTTTGTCTGCTCGTTTGGGACTCTGGACGCCTGAATGTCGCGCCTTCCTTCTCGCCCGGTCTCAAGCCACACCCACCGAGCATCATTTCCACGGACCAATCCAATCTATCTCAACAGACAACGCTACGCGAGTAGCAACGAACGAAACCGCGGTCCGAGTCGCCGTGCGCTGCTTTGGGAGTTCGCGCCAGGTCTACGTCGTGCCAGCAGATATTTCGCGACGATTAGTGGCGCCAGAGATCGCTCTTCTCAGGCAACTTCCAGATAACAAGACAGGTTATATCCCCCTCTTTCTGCACCTCTATGTCGGTAAGCACTTGGTGGACTAGCTCGCCCGTCACTGCCGACTGAACGCTCTCATCCTTTTTCCCTGCAGGCATGCCTGTCCACGTAAAAGCCAACCAGTGTCTGGCAAAAGGCGTCGCAAACGGTGCGTCCGCGCTATTCCATCACATCGATTGGGATGGAGCCACACAGCTCTCGCCTCAACCAGATGGGACTTGGATGGCGGACCGGCAACCACGTAATATCTACGTCAACATCTTGAACTTTCCGTCAACCGCGCGCTTCCCCGACATTCCCGCACGCTGGCCAGCGTCCGTGATGCCCGTGTACCAAACAACTGCATCTGTGCAAGTGGGCGAGCGCTATGTCTCGATTAGGGGCTTCCCGATTGTGCCCGCGTTTGGAACAACAGTGCATGGCGTGCAAGGGGAAACACTCGACTACATAGCTATCGCTAACTTGCGCCAACCGCACGTACGTCGAATTGACAGGCACGCTATGTACGTCGCGCTATCTCGTGTTCGTACGCGCGCCAACCTCTATTGGATAGGCCCGCCGCCCTCTGAAGACGACTTCGTGTTCTTTCATCCAGAGCCCGATGTCTTACGCGAAGATATTCGTCTCAAGGATCTATCAGATACGACGGTTGCTCTCTTTGCCTCGACCCAGTCCAGAACCACTGCATACCACCCATGGGCGCGCTGAGCCACACCATCCACCCGCTGCTTTATAATCCGATTGTCTGTGCCCCCTGCACTTTTCACGCATTCTCGCAATACGCGCTCAACACTCCACATCCAGACTACCTCCCTTCTACCTTTGCTGGGTCCCCCAGCCACTCCTCCCGCCGCCATCTGAAAGTGGACCAACACTCCGACGAGCTCCATGACTCAGATGGTGGTCTGAGTCGAAGAGCTCATCTCTTCGTGAACACCCAGACTCAGACGCTGAGCTCATCTGAGTCCTCGCGCCCGCGTGATTGGCGGCCGCGCCGCCATGCGTCGCTCCGCCCAACACATCGCCCGTGAGGCGACAAAGCGAGACGAGTGAACGCCGTGCGTGAGAAGCAGAGAACGCGGCAGCCATGGTGTTGATGCGACGGAAGGACAAGCGCCGCGGCAACGAGGCCGAGGAGATCGTGGTCGCGAGCGACTCGTCGATCGTGGCCAACAAGGGGCTGCGGTCGCTCCAGAGCGCGCGCACGGGCCGCTTCGCCGCCGACATGCGCGTGCAGGTGGGCGGCTACGGGCGCGCGGACAAGACCTGGGGCGTGGACCACCCGTGGCACAAGACCCGCGAGGAGATTGTCGAGGACATCAGCTCGCGCGACCACATGGAGGAGGGCTCGCGCGTCAAGGAAGAGCAGAAGCCGCAGGGCCACGGGCTCAGCCGCGCCGCGCTCAAGAAGAAGAAGAACAAGATGAAGAAGGGCGGGCTCACCGAGTCCACGGCCGGCAGCGAGATGGGCTCGGAGGCGCCGTCGAGCGTCTCAGTGGCGGCGGCGGCGGCCCCGCAGGAGCCAAAGGCGGCCAAGCGCAAGGCCACGACGCGGGAGCCGGCGGACGACGAGGAGAAGCCCAATGAGGCGACCGATGCGGCTGCTGACGAGAACGAGGAGGAAGGCCAGGGCAAGAAGCGTAAGCGCGTGAACCGCAACAAGAAGAAGCAGCAGAAGGCGCGCGCGAACGCCGGCGCGGGCGACGACAGCGAAGAGGAAGGCAGCGACCTGGACGTGTCGGTCGAAGTGGTCGCCAAGGCCAAGAAGCAGAAGGCTGCGGCCGCGGACGCGCAGCCCACGCAGGTCGTCGCGTCCACCGAGAAGGATAAGAACCACAACAAGGCCGACGCCGTCAAGCGCGAGGCGATCGCCAAGCAGTACGAGGCCGCCATGGGCCAGGAGTTCGCGACCTCGAGCGGGCTCATGATCCGCGACGTGCGCCACGGCCAGGGCCGCGTGCCCAACATCGGCGAGATGGTCACGGTGCGGTACCGCGGTCGTATCGACGACAAGAACGGCATCGTGTTCGGCAAGGGCATGCTCACCACGACGTACGGCACGGGCTCGGTCATCGCCGGCTGGGAGGAGGGCATGGGCACGATGCGCACCGGCGGCATCCGCCACCTCACCGTGCCGCCGGAGCTCGCCTACGGCGACGTGGCCAAGGGCACCAAGATCCCGGCCAACGCGACGCTCTTCTTCGAGGTCGAGCTCGTCCGCTTGGGTAAGCACAAGCGCGAGGCCGTCGCGAAGGACGACATCCCGCTGCCCAGCTCGTTCCAGCGCAAGAAGACGCCGAGCGCGTCGAGCGCCAACAAAAAAGACGCCAAGCACGGCGCAGCCGCGCAGAAGAAGGGCAAGAGCAAGGGCCGACGACGCAAGCACAGCATTTAAAAAACAACGATCGATATTTCGCTTTAGTTCATGTCCACCTCTAGCGGTGACTGCTTGTCTCGTGTACTATACATCCTTTCTCTGTGACAGGATTCTCGAATTGTGTTATCGAAGACACAGGAAGGCAACCCCATAGGTCGGCTAGACCTCTGGCGATGAGGACCCGCGCGCAGCTCGCTTTCACTGGCACGGCGATGACAGTAAGCGGATCTGTTGCACTGATGGAGCCATTCTCAGACGCCGAACGCAATGGGAGTGGGCTACTGACCACAATGCGCGCCTCAAGACTGGCCACAGCCTAGCCACGCCTCCTCCGCAGGGTCACAAGGCCGTCCGAGCTCAAGCGCGATCTGCTCGCGCCGCATCTCAATCCCCAAGGGGTATGTGTTGCACGCAATCACCATCCAGCGCGTGTTGTAGCACATAGCCGGCAGATCGTCGAGGCCGATGACGCGGCAGCGCCGGTAGAGAGCGCCGTTGCATTGTTCAATGTCGTCGATTGTCGACTCAAGCTTGATCCCTCCAGGCGGCGCGCTCTCGCCGGCGCACGTGGACGTGTAAAACTTGTCGAAGACCGCGCGCGTCGCGGTGGACGCCGTGCGTTGCTCGTCCAGGCACTGCGTGACCGGCGGGGCGTTCCAGAGCGGGTGAGACCTGCACAGCGATCGCGATAGGTCGCACTTATCGCGCCCTAAGAAGCCATTGCAGCACACAGCGCCGCGGTCCGCCAGCGTCAACGCCGCGAGCTTGTTGAGCTTGCCGAGATCGGGGAACGTCTCGATAAGCGGAACTGCGATGACCGAAAGCTGCTCGAGCGCCCCAAGTGTGTCGAGGTTAGGCAGCTGTGTGAGGTACGGTAGCCCTGCAAGTGTCAGCGATTTGAGGCCGCTGAGCCCATCCAGGGACGACAACTGCTCCAGTCTGTGCATCCCTAAGTGTAGAAATGCGAGCTTTGGCATCGCGTCGAACACGTGGTCGGGTAGGTGGAGCAGCGAGGAAGCAGGGTACTTGCCCTCGATGTGGCTATGGACAACAGCGAGGAGCCTCGAGTGAGAACTGACGGCACTTGTACCATATAGAAACGCCCTAGGCAGGTCCAACACGTACAGATACTCCAGGTGCGCGAACTCGCCGAACCAATCGGGCAGTCGCTCGGTGTTGGTGTAGTAGAGCGATCTGTGAGAAATTACAGAAATATACGATCAGTGTCAACGCAACACAGAGAGCAAAGGCGACGGACCGACCACGTACACGTGGCGGAGGCGCTTGCATGCGCGCAGCTGCGTGGGAAACTCTGGCAGCGCGCGGTTCACAAGCTGCAGCGTCTGAAGCACACCCGCTGTTGCGAGCTGCGCGATCTTCTCGGTGCGGTCTGGCGGGTAAAGCCACTGTTCGTGGGTCGTGACCATGATGTCGCGGTCGACGATCGCGAGGCACGGACAACGCGAGAGATCCCCGTGGCGAAAATCCAACAGCCAGCGGTGCGCGTGCTGCGCGCACTCTTTGTGCGGCTGGCACGCCAGCGCCGATGTGCGCACGCTTTCGCA
>JAADWV010000758.1:0-14105 GCA_023336295.1 Pythium folliculosum
GCACAAGGAGGTGCTCAAGTACGTGTACGACCACTATCGCCACGACTACGACTGGTTCTACAAGGCCGACGACGACGCGTACGTGGTGATGGACAATTTGCGTGCGTACCTGAAGCGTCCGGAGATGGTGATGAACTACAAGCGGCAGCCGATCCATTTGGGCAAACGATTCAACCTCACAGCTGCCCGCATCCATGGATACATCGACGGCGGTGACAAGAAGATGGGTGCTCGGTGGTGGAAGAAGTGGGATCGGTGGGTGTTCAATGCCGGTGGGCCCGGATATGCGATGAATCGTCTGTACTTGGACAAGTTCGTCGGTTCGATGGCCGACAAGACGTGTCTGTCGGCGAAGTGGGCGGAGACTCAACCAGAGGACACCGGTACAGCGTATTGTATGTCGTGGCACGACGTCGTGCCATGGGACACACGCGATCTCCAGGGAAGGCCTAGATGGCACGCCGATGATCCGAACGGAGCATATAGTATCACACCTGAGATAGGTGCCGGTTGGTGGTTTGACTACCACCAGGGCGTGGGCGGGATGAAGTGGGGCAAGGACTGCTGTGCACCAGATTCGATCGGCTTCCACTACATCAAGGGCAAGGCCATGCACCACATGGAGCGCCAGCTCTACTTTTGTAGGGAGGGGGACGACGTGCCGGACGTCGCCGCGTTCAACAAGAAGTACGGACTCGGAATTTCATCTCGTATTTTGAAGCCACCTAAATGATGAAGAGTCTGAGCTGCTGTTGCGGCTTCAATGATACTGTGAGTAGTGCTATGTGGCCCCGCTTACAGTCATGAATTCCTATTCTTTCTGAATTACGACTTCGACTCGAAGCGCTTACGACGACATGTCGAATACAGTGGTGGAGATTGATGTCCCGTGCTTTTTGTTGAACGCGTCTATATCCACAGCGTCATCGCGACAGAAGTAGAGCTGCCGCTCCACGTGATGCATCGCGCTGCCCTTGACGTAGTGGAAACCGATCGCATCCGGCGCGCAGGACTCGTCACCCCATTTAATGCCGCCAATGCCTTCGTGATACTTGATCCACCATTGCTGCGCGATCTCTGGAGTTGTTTCGTACGCTTTCCGGAAGCCAACAGCCAGCCAGCGTTCCCGGCCTTTCAAATCGCGAGTGTCCCAGACGGCGGCATCGTGCCAGCTCATGCAGAACCCGACTGCTCCGTCTTCGGGCAGCGTAGACGCCCATGGAGCTGTCAAGCATTCCTGATCGTCCATCGAGCGCACGAATTTGTCCAGAAACACACGATTCATCGCGTAACCGGGACCGCCAGAGTTGTATAGCCAACGATCATTCTTCTTCGCCCAGCGCTCGTAGAGTCCTTTGTCTTTGGTGGCGACGAACTTGCGGATATCGTAGTCGGGCAGGTTAAAGCGCGTGCCCAGCTGGATTGGCTGTCGCTTGTAGTTCATCATAATCTCCGGGCGCTGAAGGTACGCACGAAGATTTTCGACTACGACGTACGAATCATCGTCGGCCTTGTAGAACCAGTCGTAGTCGTGGCGGTAGTGGTCGTACAGGTACTGAAGCGCTTCTTTCTGCTTGATCCATAGGTGGTCGTAGTCGGGCGGCGCGCTCAAGTTGACGATCGGGAAGTTGACTTCAGATGCTGATCCCTTGTTCACTGTCATAGTGCCTGTGGTGTTGCTGAAGAAGAGCAAGTGATCGCATCGCTGGCCCCACGTGTCGGCGGCGAATTGAGCGCGGGAAGCGTGGAGCGTAGAGACGGTAATGACGTAGCAGATCACACGCGGGTATGAAGAACGCTTCGTGTCTCGCGGGTTCACGTCCACTAGCCGCAGGAACCGATTGTACTCATCGAAGTCGCGGCCGCAGACTTCTCGTTTCTTGTGCGTGGTGGGGAGCGGCGCCGGCGTCTGATGCGTCTGCTCCTCCCATGGAGTGTTGTCTGGCGGGATGGCATCGCGAAGGACTGACGAGTCCTTCACATCTGCTCTCACTTGTATGTGAGAATAACACACAAGATTCGGAACGAGGAGTGCGCCAAGCAGTAGCAGCGCCTTTGGTGCTGAGAATCGGTCTCGCCGTCGTGACGTCATGCCCCCAGTGGTGAGAATCGTAAAATGCCTCGACGTCTCTGCATGGAACTCACTCGACAGTGGGGACGAACGCCGTCACAACCGATGCACTTATCGAGCAGTGTGTGTTTACTGGACGCAGGCGATGCTGCTCCGCAGGGGCTCGCTCTATGGTGCCGAACCTGCTCCGGCTGGATCCCCCCACCATGCATGGGATACCACCTCGAGTTCAGCTGGCGTCTGGCCATATCTATGGGCCATACACACCAGTCTGTACCCACTCCATCTCTTATCTGACTCAGATCGGTTCCTAACCTCTTTCTGAGTCAGCTCAGATCCGCGTCCGTATCAAGCCAGCAGCTCTGCGGCTGGTCTTTCCCCATCGGCCACGCAGATCCGGATGGACATTTAAGCCGAGGACGCGAGGACGCGACGCCGGCCCTCCGCCCCAAAGACCCGCCCCCGCTTCCTTCCCCCCGCCGCCGCCGCCATCGCCCTCTTCATAGCCATGTACTCGCCGTACAAGCCGCGCGCGCCGTCCAAGCGCGTGGCCGGGCTGCCGCTGTCGCTCCTGCTCGTGCTCGCGGCGTTCGGCACGATCGGGACGTTCGTGTGGCGCTGGCCGCGCATATCCACGGACGACGCGCTGCTCGAGCAAACGCCACAGCGCCACAATGGTAAAGTGGCGGTGGTGGATGTGCCGCCGTTCGACCACTCGACCGCGTTGGAGTACAAGCAGTCGCTGTGCGGACAGGACCTGCGCCAGTCGCGCGAGGCGCTGCAGCTCATCCGCGTCACGCCCGAGACGATCTCGGCGCGCGACCGCCGCCAGCGCGTCAAACCACACCGGTATCCGCGCGTGCTGTGCTTCGTCAACACCATCTCCGTCAACAAAGACCGTGCACAGGCCGTCGCCGACACTTGGGGACAGCGATGCGACAAACTGCTCTTCTTCAGCAACGTCTCCGACACCATCTACGTCGGCAAAGATACCTCTCGTGAGAAGGCGTTCGACGTCGTGTTCATCGATGTGATCGCGGACCACGACCACTTGTGGCAGAAGCACAAGGCGAGTTTGCGGTATGTGTATGAGCACTATCGTCACGAGTACGACTGGTTCTACAAGGCGGACGACGACGCGTATGTGATTGTGGACAACCTGCGTGATTATCTACAGCGTCCGGAGATCGTGATGAACCACAAACGTCAGCCGATGCAAATGGGTCACCGGTTCAATCTGACAGCCGAGTTGGTCGATTACTATGTTGTGGACCAGAAGCTGAAGTACAACTGGAACCAGCGATTCGATCGGTGGGTATTCAACTCGGGCGGTCCGGGATACGTGATGAATCGCCTGTACCTGGACAAGATCATCTCGATTCTCGACGACGTGTCATGCCTGTCGGATGACATGAGTGAGATGCTGCCCGACGATGCGTCGATCTCGTACTGCATGATGTGGCACGGCGTATACCCGTGGGACACCCGCGACATGCGAGGCCGCGAGCGGTGGCACGCCGACCACCCGAAGGGCGTGTATCACTCGTTCTACCCGGACCCAGAGTATTGGTACAACCAGTACCACCGGAAGATCGGCGGTGTCCAGAACGGCGAAGACTGCTGCGCGCCCGACTCGATCGCGTTCCACTACGTACGGCCCAACATCATCTACCACATCGAGCGCGTGCTCTACTTCTGCCGCGCTGGCCCGGACGTCGTCGACATGGTGCGGTTTAACGACAAGTATGGGCTGGCTATCAGCAACAAGATTATGATCTACGACCCGACAGCTTCACCTGCCGATGATTTTGCATAGACTTTGAATCCCAAACAATCTATGTATCAGCGACGCCAATACTCGGAGATTATCCTTTCGATGCAATCATCCACAGGAGTTGCATTCTCCACTTGGGTACACAAGTTGTCCGTACTTAACGACCACATCCAGTAAGTTCGCTGAAGCGCACTTAGTGTGATCTCCGGCTTGTTCGGTCATCGCCGATACCCCAAACATTCCAATGGTGAGCTGGGGCGAGATCCTGTTCACTGTGACTGCGGCGAGCTACCTGCTCGGGCGGCGCGAGCTGCCCAAGATCGGCCGCTTCGTCGGTCTCTACTCCGGCCGCTCTGTGGGCGCGATTATCCGCGCGAAGAAAGAGTTCTTCGACGCCACGAAAGACCACGAGATCGTCAAGGTACGGTGAACGGCCCCTTGCTCTAAAACGTTGGTTGGTCTAATCGCTGTTGGATACGATGGCTATAGCTGCAACGCGAGTTCCAGAAGGGCATCGAAGAGCTCAATGAGATCCGGTCGGAGCTAACGAGCGTCGGCAGTATGTCTCGCCCGCATCAGCCCACGGCGTCGGCGCCAGTAGGTACGGCCCCGGCGATGAATGCGGCGGCCTCGGCGTCATTCACAGGCGGCGTAGGCGCTACCTACGAAGCATCTACTTCTGCGGGTACGTTTTCAGTTGCAATTGCGGAGGTTACAGATGTTGATCGACTGAGAATGCACGATGGATTCCAATAGGCACCTCGGCAGCAGCACCAATGCCGACGACGACGTCGGCGATCCGATCTAGCGTTGACGTTGAGGCGCTGACTGGTACGTTCTGGATCGCCGGTTTGCGCCAGTGAGATCGCTCGGGCCTGTCTTGTGTTCTGATACTGTGAGTTCGCTACAGATCGCAACGAGAAGCGTAGTGAAGTCGCCAGTCTCGCGCTCGCGGAGCTCAAGTTAGCGGAGCGAGGAGCGTACGCGAGCCGCATTGAGAGCCTCGAGGGTGGTGCGGACTATGTTGCCGCCAGCATTGTCGACAGTTTGCTGCTTGATCGCCTGGACAAGAAGACGGGCGCTCCGAAAGCTTAGAGCGCCAGCCACACACCGTACTATAGTATTACAGGGTTAAGGACTGATTACAAACGCAATATGCACTTTGACCAAACCAGCTTCGTATTGAACGCTCAGCCGTCCCGAGTCCAGTTACCGATATGAAGTCAAGTCCCCACCTCCACGCAAGACTCACGAAATCCGCTGTGGACAGCTGAGCATCAGGAAAAAGGATAGACGACTTGAAGACGAAACACGACTTGCCGGCTCGGTGCTAGAGCCAGCCATCCTAGCTGTTGACCATGACAACAAAAGATTAAGGCCAGAACAAATTGGTTCAATATGTGTCGACGTTCCTTAGTCACAAAGAGCGCTGTGGAGAAGTTGAGCGTTTGCGGTGGGAACCACCTCTTCCAGCGGGGCTGAGGAGCTGAAACCCCGATCTCATGTATTAGCCATCGTTTCGCGACAAAAAAAAACATTTCTCGGGCGAGGAGTGTGATCACTTGAACTCCTTTTGCGCAACCATCTTGTGCGTGATTGTTTTGGCTGCTGCACCCGCCGGGGATCGAGCATGGCCCCCATTGGGATTCCCACTCCTTGGCGAGAACTGCTCTTCCCAAGGAATCAGCGAGTGTAGCCATTTATCAGACTCAGATTTAACCACAGATTGGACTCAGGTGGAGAGGTGTTCCCTCTCCGTGTCGAGAATGGGCGATCCCACGTCATTTAGACTCCCCGTCAGACCAGAGCGGGCTCGACACTGCATGATACAGCTACACCCTCGCACCATCTTCGCAGCAAAGACAGAGACAAGCGAGATCTAGTACCATGCAGCTCTCAGCTCCCCCACTCGCCCTCTGTGGATCTCGACGATCGCCTTCCAAGCGCCGGGGCTCGCTCTCTCTTCTCATTCTTGTCGCAGCACCGTTCACTATCTTTCTGGCGCTCACTCGATGGCATCCAAGGCCCATAACGTTCATCTACAAGCAGTCGATATGCGCGCTCGATATGCGCCGCTCGCGACAAGCCTTAGAGATCATTCAAGTGGCTCCCGAGGCTGTCAGTGAAAGAGATCGTCGACAGCGCCGTTATCCTCACCGATACCCGCGCGTGCTGTGCTTCGTCAACACCATCTCGGTCAACAAGGACCGCGCACAGGCCGTCGCAGACACGTGGGGACAGCGATGCGACAAACTGCTCTTCTTCAGCAACGTCTCCGACACCATCTACGTCGGCAAAGACACCTCTCGTGAGAAGGCATTCGACGTTGTGTTCATCGACGTCATCGCGGACCACGACCACCTGTGGCAGAAGCACAAGGCGAGTTTGCGGTATGTGTATGAGCACTATCGTCACGAGTACGACTGGTTCTACAAGGCGGACGACGATGCGTATGTGATCATGGACAACCTGCGCGATTATCTTCAGCGTCCGGAGATCGTGATGAACCACAAACGTCAGCCTATGCAGATGGGCCATCGCTTCAACCTGACTGCTCAAATGGTAGACTACTATGTTGTGGACCAGACGTTGAAACTCGAGTGGAACAAGCGATTCGACCGGTGGGTCTTCAACTCAGGCGGTCCCGGATACGTGATGAATCGACTCTATCTTGATAAGATCATTGCGATCTTGGCCGACAAATCCTGTCTCTCCGACCCAATGAGTGAGATGCTGCCAGATGACGCGTCGATCTCCTATTGTATGATGTGGCACGGCGTGTACCCGTGGGATACCCGCGACGTGCGAGGCCGCGAGCGGTGGCACGCTGTGAATCCGTACACGCTGTACCATTCGAGCCTCCCGGATCCTGATGATTGGTATCACCAATATCACCAACACATCGGCGGCGTGCAACGCGAAGCCGACTCCCTTGCCCCCGACAGTATCGCATTCCATTACGTCAAGCCCCCACTTATGTACCACATCGAGCGTGTTCTGTACTTTTGCCGCACAGGGCCAGACGTGGTCGACATCGTGCGGTTCAACGATGAATACGGGCTCGCGATCAGCACAAAAGTAGAGACCTACGAGTTTCTAAAGTAGACCGAGCAATGCAGAATTGATAGAGACGCGGAAATGAACAGTGCTATCAGAGGTTTCGATTGGAGGATGAAGCTGATGTCTTCACGCATGTACTCTGCACCAATTTTGTGATAACAGACAGGCAGATCTACACTCGGTCGCCGCCGGTCGTCGGCTCGACCAACTTTGGCGTCTCCAGCTCCTGGTACTGCTCCGAGCTTCCCTCCACGGGTTTGAGGGTCTCCTGCGGCGCCGGTGCCAACGCGTACATTGTAAGGCCAATGTAGAACAGCACGAGCGCGCCCCAGTACCAGGCCTTGACAGGCTCGTCGAAGAACACGTACGACGCCACGACCGTGAACACCGGGCCCGTGAGCAGGTTGATGTTGAAGAAGAGCGACTCGGCCCAGCGCAGGAACACCGACACGATCGTGTAGAACACGAACAGGTCCACGACGTAGCCCGTCATGTAGCTGTACACGCGCCAGTTGAAGTCGGCCTCCTTGATGGGCGTCAGCTCCAGCGCGCACACCTGGATGATCGACACGATGGACGCGAAGAGGCCCAAGAAGCCCAGCAACTCAACGTTCGCGTGCATGTCGCGCGTCTTGACGACCGACTGGATCATCACATTGGACGACGCGTAGAACAGCGCGGCGATGACGCAGTAGATGTCGCCGCGCAGCTCGTTCGAGATACCACCGTTGACGTTCGAGTCGTAGTCGGTCGCGAAGATCACCACGCTGCCGCAGAGCGCGACGGCGGCGCCGACGTAGTGCTGCCACTGGTAGCGCGTCTTGAGGAACACGTAGCAGAGCAGCGTCGCGAACGGCACGGTGAGGTTGAGCAGCAAGCCGGCCGTGACGTAGTTGGCGTAGTTGAACGCCTTGACCGCAAAGTAGTTGCCCTCGACGTCGACGATCGCGATGATCGCGTAGAACCAGATGGGCACGCCGGTCTTCTTGTCGGACTTGAGGAAGAAGAACTTGATGGGCAGGTACACGGCCGCGAGCGCCACGTACAGCGCCGTGCTCTGCAGCGTCGGCAGCGACACGCCCTCGCCCTTGTCGGACAGGTACCGCGAGAGGATGCCCGTGACGACGTTCAGGAACATGATGGCCTGGCCGAAGCCGAAGCACAGCAGCTGGTTCCCCGTCGGCATCGGCATGGTGGTCTGCACGTCGCGGGATCGAACAAGTTGTGGGCGCGCTCTGTCTCCTGCGTGGAAGAAATGGATCCGCCCATAAGTCGGTTGGTTCCAGGCGACGGGGCCATGGATGTTCAGACCAGGGGAGCTAACACGAGTGTTTTAAACACATTGATCTTGAAAACTGTATTACTGTTTCGAACACCAGAGCGAGAGATGGGCGCAATTCGAAGAGTCGCTTCTGAGCGCATCGAATCGAATGGCGTCGGTTGCTGTGGGCCGTCCAGCGCGATTGCCAGCGCGCGACTGACCAGCTCCTTCGTTTTCGAAGGGAAACGCATGACGCCACGCTGACCTCTGCCGCGGATGAGCGGGCCACGCCGCTATCGTCGTCACGATTGGCTGTGCAAGCCGAGGAAGGTTGTTCGCGGAACCAACAGGCCGTTCGGTGCGCCGCCAGCGGGTGCTACGCCAGTTACGAGCGACAGAAGAACTCGTTGGGAATATCTTCGAGTGCGCGCTTCGCGAATCGAAATAAAAGGTCGCGGCTCGGTCGTCATCCGCTGTGGAGTGTCAGTGCGAGAACGAAGCGCCGAAATGCTCGGCCTCTATTCTGGACACAACGGAGTGCGCTTGTATAGTACTCGCAGTCGCTGCGTCCATGTAGCGATATGAGTTGGATCGTGCTCACTTGTGAGGAGCTGATCTGTATGTGTTGGACCGTGCTGAATTGTCTGTACCTGACTCTGAAGTGAGTCATTGCAGACTTAAGAGAGCAAGATTTGAACGCATTCACAGTCAACACGCAAGATTGTCGCGGCGGGCGGTTGTGGGTTGATAGCTTGTATCTCAGCAGGGCTGTTCACCAACGAGATCATTCTGGTGGGGCGGATGTGCCCGACAACGCTGTTGCCGCCGCACCAATTCTGTTTGCCGCGCTTCAACCACGTCAAAAGCCCACGAGAGTGATGGTCATGGGTGCATGGTAACTGCAATTACCCCGTCAAAAAACCCAGACAGAATTGGGTGTTTGGGTGGACGCCGAACATTCTGGTTGCCCACCTCCCCCTCACAATTTGAATGGAAAGGAAACCCACCGTCCAGGGCGCTGAATCAACACATCGGTCCTCGGCAACGGCAACTTCGCGCCGCGTCCGCATCGTTCTCCGCTCCACAGCGCTCCGCATCGAGCTCCTTCTTGGATCATCGTGTCCGGCGCTCGCTACCCAGTCGATTGAGGCACGGCTCGTTCGCTGGTGATTTGTAAAAGCGTCGCGATCGTTCTCTGAACGCCACTCGTTACCATTCGTTGACGCCAACCATGGATCCGCAGCTCTACCAGCAAGTGATCCTCGCGATCCGCGTGAGTCACTCGCACCTCGCAGCGCCCACGGAGAGAAGCGCCGCGTACGCCTTCAGCGAGCAGTTCAAGAACCGCGAGGACTGCGCGTTGTACGCCGTCAGCATTTTCAAGAACCCGGCCGCGAGCGCCGTGGACGCCGGGGGCAACGTGACTGCAACCGACGCGACACTCTCGCAACTCGAGATCCACACGCGCCAGCACTTCGCGCTCCACGTGCTCGAACATTATGTGCTCACGCACTGGAGTGGTCTCCCCGTGCCTGATCAACTGCGATTGCGCTCAGAGCTGATGGCGCTCCTGCTGCTGCAGACCCCCGCGGTCGAAGATCCTGTGTTCATCAAGGAGAAAAAAGTCGGGCTTATCGCCCAGATCGCGAAGCGCCAGTTTCCTCAGCGCTGGCCCGATTTGCTCCCAGAGCTGCTGCAAGTGTGGGAGGCAGGCACGCCCACCCAGGTCGAACTCGTGCTCATGATCATGCGATCACTTGCGGAAGATTGCGTCAGCAGTTGCTTCAACTCGACGATCCCGCCAGCTCGGCGCAAGGATATCCTTCAAGGACTGAATGCGTGCTTGCCGCAACTCTTCCCTGTTGTGTACCACGAACTCGAGAAGCAGTACGCGTCATACCAGTCGGATCCTGCGTCGCGGGTGTACAGCAAGCGATTGATTCACGCTGCATTGCAGATGCTGAAAGAATTCCTCGACTGGATGCCCCTTGACAAGCCGGTGGAACCCTCCACAAACCTGATCCTCGTTGCTGTTCTGCTACTCGGTGATCAAGAGTTCCGTGTTTCCGCCGCCGAGTGCCTTGAAGTGTACATGTCTCGCGGATTCGGCAAGGAAAACCGCCGTTTCATGGTCCAAAGTATCACTCAGATTGTCGAGAAGGCCAGTGCGCTTGATTTGGAGAGCCTCGACCCTGATCTTGAAGCCAACCTACTCTTCCACAAGAAACTGAACGACGTTTTGGTGATGTGGGGCTCGAGCCAGTTGGACGTGTTCCTCACCGATGCATCCCCAGAAGAAATGAACGTCACGATGGTGATCATGCAGAACATGTGTCGGTTATTCGCGCACCCCAGCCTGTTCTTGGCGGAATCCCAAGTCGCGTTTTGGCTCAACGCACTGAAGAACAAGCACATTCTACGATTGCCGGAAATTGGATCGATCATGGCTAAACTCCGAGAGGTGTCGTATGAGAAGTACTTCAAGCTCGGTTCCCCCGAAAGCGAAGAAGACACGCCTGCCAAAGCTTGCAGCGAAGTCGAGTTTGACGATCACCACGAATATGTTGCATTCTTCGGGAACTTTCGAGGCCGCCTGTACGCGTTGATTCGTGTGTTGGTCCAATTGGATACTACTGTCGCCTTGAAGATGCTGCACGAGCGTCTCTCGTTCGTTGTGAGCCGCTTCGCATCCGGAACGGACCATTTGACCGATCGCGGGATTTGCACCGAGCTGTCGACCTCATTTATTTACCATGAAGGAATCACTTCGCTTGTTGACTGCGTTGTCAAGCAAATCCCGCCTGCGGCATTTGAGAGCCACGAAAACCGCCAGATCTTGCAGGGGCTGCTGCAGTTGATCCTGGGATTCAACACTGTCGACCCTCTTCTCAAGCACCGGCAAATGTTTGTCTTGTCGGCGTTTCCCAAGTACTATGTGCTCGATGGAGGTGTCCTCACGTCAGTCTTCGAGATGCTGTTCGTAAGCATTGACTTCGTGCTCCCGGGAGAAGATGTGCATGGAAACATGAGCACCGAGACCATGAATGTTCGTCGCCGTGCCCTCGCGTCTCTTGTTTCGATTTGCCAAGCTATTCCGGCGCACATTCTCCCCGTTCTGCCGGTGTTGTGCACCAAGGTCCAGGAACTGTTCGCCGGGGATCGCGTTTTGGACTCTGAAGGCATCCTTTTGTACGAAATGCTGGTGTTAGTGTCGAACTCGATGCCGAATGCGGACGAGCGTGCTCAGTTCTTGCAGCAGATTGTTCAGGAACCGATTGTGATGTGGACATCCCCAGAAATCACCGCCTTGGTTAGTACTCCTGAAAACCTGGTTGGGGCGATAGAAACTGCGGCGTCGAACCCAGACACACGAAAACTTCTGTCAAAGGTTGTCAAGACGCTGAACACTATCTACGCAATCGCGAAACGGGCAACTGACGCTAATGGCCAAGAACCATTCCGGCCATGCTGGCCGCAAGTGTTGCCAAATCTCGTCACGTTCATTCGTACGCTCCATGCTCTTCAAGAACCAGCGATCAAGGAAGCAGTCCTGAAGACTTCGACAGCCTGTTGGTTGCTGACTGTGTCGGTAGACGAAATCACTCAACTTCTTGGCGGAAAACACCACCTCGAAGAAGAAGAGGTCGCCAAGCTGCCGAGTGCATCGAAATGGTCGAAATGGTACAAGAACGTGCGCGATGTGTGCTACCACATTTTTGGAACTGCAGTTTCGCAACCGAGTGTGCACGCAAGTGGACAACTGGGAGCGTACTTTCAGAACGGGCTCCTCAGCAACCTCGCCCTAATGGACCACCGTCACATCAAGGCTTCATTCGCGTGCGTCTTCCTCACCTTTTTGAAGACTTGCCCGAAGGAAATGTATATTGCACTTCTTGACCCAGTCCTCGCCCACGTGTTGAACCACCTCAGCCAGCGCTTCGCGACGTGCTTCGCGAAGTCGACTCCAGAGGTGAAAAACGCGAGGGCAGTGTGGCTGTCTCTTATCGTCGGTGTCGAAGAAGCGAAGCGTGATGTTGTCCAAGAGAAGATCCTGATGGACATGGTTCGTCAACTCATTGAATTCCTTGAGATGGCAATCGATGCCAAAACTGTCGTCGGTGCAGACACGGACACGCCGAAGCATGTGACAAACCCGGAAGATGAGCTGCTCCGAGATTACATCTTGCTTCATAGCCAGACTTTACCGTTCGCCGTTGCAGGAGTGCTCGTGCAGATCATCTCGTGGAAAGACACCGTCAGTTGTCGCCGAGCCACTGTTCTGGCAGACAAGGTTGTCAACATGTTGCACACCGATGCGAGATACCATGCCATGATTGGTCGTGACCTGTTTGTCGCGTCGCTGCAAGCGTTGTTGTACGAGGCCGATGGCCACGTCAAGGAAGATGGCCTCAAGTGGGAGCTCATCAACCTTGTTCGCAATATTTATTGTCGTCTAACGCTGGGACTACTGCCCGTGGAAGAAGTGAAGGGGTTCGATCCATGCAACCAGCCGCAACTTCCCCAATCCCAGCTCAGCACTACGCCTCGCGAGATCTTGCTTTCTTTACCGGACGTTACCCTGGCGATTGTTGAGTCGACAGAGGCGTACTTGCGTGAGAAGCACAGCGTCAAGTCTCAGAAGAACGCGTTCAAGGAGCTTTTGGAGACTCCGATGCTCGCAATCAAGCGTGAGCGAGCGTTGGCGTCAGCATCAAGCTCACCGATTGCAGCAAGCTTACTTCGAAGCGGACGCCGAAGCTCCAAGATCGAGGACTTGCCTGAGAAGCTCGTGATCCCAGCGAAAGAGCAAGAGGCTGCGTGGAAAGTTCACGAAGCTCAGAATGCAGACCTCAACGCCTCATCTCTTTTCACGGGTGCGCGGTCGTAGCCCTTCACGCCAGGAGTGGTTGGCAGCCTTGACTTGGTGTTCGCACAAAATTATCGTGAGCCAACGGATAGCGCTACCCAATAGAAAAACAATTGAAGACTGACTACGTTGTGGCGCTCGCGTGTGCTCATTTCCTCTGGTTTGAGCAGATACGCGGCGAGCACTGTACTCCAAATTCTCTTTAGACTAGCCATGGACTGAATGAAAGCCAAGCAAGCTCCCACTCAATCAGCTTGATGTGGTTGATTCACGTGTTGGGACTTGCAAGTTCCCTTGAACTACTGTTCCTGGGCATCATCGCTTGCACCACAAAGCTCGGCAACTACGAGGTCGCGGAGCCACGAACTGACAGTAATGTATTCCCCATCAGCAAGCAACACGTGCGGTTCACCGCGTGTTGGTACTACCTGCAAGAGAGAGAATTCGACAGCGGCATGGCCACAGCCATGTGTGTGTGATACCTCCAAGGTATCAATGTGGTGCCTGGAAGAAGAAGCGGCACCTGCATCCAAACTGTCGTCAATACAGACTTTTCTTGCCCAATTCAGATATTTAGATCGTAAATTCGTTTTAGCCTTGTTTTTCCAGTTTACACTTCCCCAACCATGCGCATTTCTGCTATTGGTTGATCGATTATTCCGCAGAAGGGGCAGCCAGGCCAGGATGTGCTGATGCCAAAAGACACTACATCAGTATCTACGATCAAACCACCACAACAAGGTCCACTCCCTCTCCCATCCAGCGGACTTTTGCCAAAATCGGGTGATTTTTAGACTATATTGCCAAATTCGGACGCAAAGTCCAAATTAGGGTGCAACTTGGACTTTCTCGTCAAATTAGGGTGTTTTCCTCATATTCGCCCAATTGCTGAGAGGGAGGACGGAAATGGACATTGGGGACCAACACGTCGGTGGCAAGAACACCACGGCAACGAAGTGGTAGCTATACGGGCTGGCACCAAAACAACCACAGAATCCGAGCGTTTCAGCTTAGTGCTTCACGGCGAGAGTCGGGAGTGTGTTGACCGCGCTATCGGTTCACGCAATTATGC
>JAADWV010000759.1:0-14044 GCA_023336295.1 Pythium folliculosum
TGAGAAAGTTCCTTGGGGTTGACCAGTGGTTTGCGGGAATTTGTCTGGTGGTGGACCGAAGTTGACCGGTCACCCCGAGCACTTGGTGTGCGGTGTACGTGGCGCGTGGCGCGTTTGATAGCGCTAGATTCGCCCACACAAAACTGTTCGACGCGATCGAGAGTGTGAGGCTCTCACGTGACGACTTGCTGGAGTTTCGGACGTCCACATCAAAGAGCTTCCGATATCTCAAGACCCTGTGGAGTACCAACGACGCGGTACGAAACAGGCCATTCCCGACAATTTGTTTGTTGTCCGGGCGCGCAAGAGTCGGCCTACATACGCCAGGCCCGATTTTTGAGTTGCTCCACGACAACTGGTGTGTATGCCAGGAGTGGACTCGCTAGCCAGCATGTCCAGCGAAGAACAAGCGCATCAAGCCGCGCTTGCCGCGCAAGCGAATGCCCAAGCGGTCGCGCAAGCGGCACCAAGAACTCAAGGCCCGCCGTTTGTGTTCAAGCTTGAAACGTCTACGGATGACACACGCCGCGCTTACTCGGAGGCGGTTCAGCACTGTGAACGTTACCGACGTCTCGAGCAGTCCCAGTGTGGTGTACCCGAGAGCTGGTACTCGCTGTACGAGATCACGAAGTCTGGTCCAGAGCAGCCCAACTTTACCGTCGAGGTCAACAACAGCTCGTTTGGTGATCTGGAAGAAACCGTCAACGTACTGGAGAGGATGTGGAAGGCGTGTGGATATGATGTCAAGCGTCGACCAGGTTTGATGATGCAGTCGGTCTGAACCCGATCCGTACAGCTCAAGATGTTGGTCTCATGGTTTCCCTGCTCATCGCAGAGAATGAGTGGGAAAAGTCGATTGCAGGTTATCGCATTGGGAATGAGTCTCAAGGAAAGGCGAAGTACCTTGTCGTGTCTGATCGGGTGCATACCCCACAGACCAAGTCCGCGCCGCGTCAGATGAGGCAGCTGCTCGATGAAGCGGCCGAGGCGGAAGATGAAGATGTGTGGCCCAAGGTACCGAGAGTGCGCAAGAAGCTCAACTTCTCCTCTCTCGACAGTAATGACGACGATGTGAGCCCGGTGAAGGTGCAGAAGTCCGGAAACCCCGTGGTCGACACACTGATGGGTCTGATGAAAGCTGGTCATATGACGATGGACGAGCTTGCCAGGGTTGCGACAGCGCTGTCGACCACGGTTGACGATGTCGCGATGGAAGACAGCAACGCCAAGTTCAATGTGGTGAAGAGACCGACAAGAAGCAAGAAGTCCAAGCCTGAGTCCGACTGGGAGTACGACATGGAGCTCGATTCTCAAGATGACTCGACGTGGAGCAGCCATGGGCGTCCTATCACTGTGTTGCAGAACCTGAACATTCGTCCGTTCGATGGATCGAAGGTCAGTCCGGAAGAGGCGCGCGCGTGGCTGTCCAAGTTTCTTCACGTCGCCACGCTCTCAGGATGGAACAACCGTCAGCGTCGCGCGATGTTCATCGACAGTCTGACAAACCCAGCGAAGTACTGGGTGAATCAGTTGCCGCCAGAGGCCAAGGCGGACTGGTCATGGTTACAGCAAGCGTTCAAGAAGAAGTATTGCACGGCTCTCATCCCGCCTCGCCACCAGTACTACAAGCTTACGCAGAAGTCCGATGCGCTGGCTTCGAACTACCTGTATCGTCTGAATGGCGCGGCGCTGCTTGCCGGAATCGACTTTCGTGATGATGGAGATGCAGATGTTCTCGACGACCACATTCAACAATACTTTGACACGCTGCACGACAAGACTCTTCAGATGCAATTCAGAATCACGGCATTCGACTCGATTGACGAGTTGGAGAAGAAGATCTTGCAGTACGAGTCGACGCAGTTGCGCCCATCGAAGAAGACCGTCGCGAAGAAGTCGCCGGATGATGGTACGAGCGACATGGTCCAGGCGGTCAACCGCATTGATCCCCGCGGTGGTGGCGGTGGCGCCGGTGGAGGCGCGGAGGCGGTGGAACCGGTCAGCGCCAGCAACTCGCGCCCGAGTACAAGCCTGTCCGACCGTCGAACCAGCAGAGTGCGTCGAACCCGATGGTAGACCCGCAAAGAAACGGCCGAGCCCGCTGCGAGCACTGCAACATGACCGGTCACACAGTTGAGAACTGCTGGCAGCTTCACACGTGCGAGTACTGTGGCGAACAAGGGCACCCGATCAAGTACTGTCGGATGTTCATCGAGAAAATGGCCGCTCTTCACACGCAGAAGAAGTTCGGCGAGCTCACGGCCGCTCAGGTCGCGGAGCAGTTAAATAACTAGCCCCGCAGCGCGTAGCGAGTGCTGTACGTGACGGGGTTAGCGTCACCCGTAGTAGTAGTAGAGATCCTGCTTCAGCTCAAGACCAACAAAAACAAAACAAAGAAGAGAAGCTGAAGCTGTTGCGTGAAGAAGTGCATGAAGTCGAAATCGTGAAAGAAGAAACCCAAGAAACAAGAAACCAAGATACGGTTGTGTGTGAGGAGCCCGAAGAAGGACTGCATGAAGAAGTGGCGTTTGATCAAGATGTGTGTGTTAAAGATGAAAAGAAAGAGAAGGAGCAGCTGCTGGTGCCGTCGGAGGATGAGGAGACGGCGCCCTGCGCTGCCGAAGGACGAGCGACGGAGTCTCGCAGTCAGGAGGGAGGCGCCGTCGCCGAGAGTGAAGAAGAAGTCGCCGCGGTGGTGCAGCCGCGGGTGACAGTCGTGAGGTTGCGCGAAGGAGAGCGAAGAGGCTTCTGGAGCGACTACGACGTACCGAAGAATCAGTCGATACAAGCCTTCGTGCACGGTGCTGTGAACGACGAGGAGCTGCCGGTGATGTTGGATACTGGAGGGAACATCTCGATCTTGCATACCAACCTAGCACGTAGGTTGGGAATAGGAGTGAAGATGTTCGCCTATCCGACCAGCTTCTTCGGGGTCTCACAGGATCCAATTGGAGCACACGGAATGGCGAAGGTGAAGTTGAAGCTCGGGCGATGTGTGGTGTTCGAGATGGACGTGTGGGTTGCAGACTTTGAAGCGCACTCGTTACTCATTCTTGGAACCGACTTCATGGTGCGAGCAGGCGTCATCGTGGACTTGAAGGATCGTGAGTGCACGATCCCCGGGGAGCCTGCCTTGCCGCTGTTGGCGTACGAGGCGATGAAGATGCCGAAGTACGTGAAGCTGTACAAGAAGGTTCGTGAAGCAGGAAGCAAGAAGCTGCGGTGGCTGAGCAAGCGTGCGGTGTTCTCGGTTGGAGACGTCCCCCCGGCAGTTTTCACGGTCGACAACATCAATCCGACCGAACTTGACCAGTCATCGCTGGATCAGGAGGTCTACATCCACGAAGGAGTGGAGATGTCGGCGGAGAGTATGGCCGAGCAGCTTGCGTTGATCCCGGAGATCGGTCCGGATCCACCACAGCCACAACCAGAGATATGACGACAGCCAATGTCGGCGAAGGAGGTGAGACGACAGCAGAGGAGGAGCGGCGCGCGCGGGACATCCTCGAAGCTCGCGGCGACCAGTTCATCAGCTCCGGGAACGCGCTACCGAAACCAGCGAAGGGTGTTGTGTGCGATGTGGCCGTGGGTGATGCGAAACCGATAGCTCAGAGAGCGAGACGAGTCCTGCCGCACTTGCTCGGAAAGCTGTACGAGTTGTTGCGAGGTCTGCTGCGAGCGGGGTTGATTCGGTACTCGTCTTCGCCGTGGGCTTCGCCGATTGTCATTGTCCTAAAGAAGAACGGCAAAGATATCAGACTCTGTATCGATTACCGGCTCGTGAACATGCTTACCAAGTTGATGGTGTACGCCATGCCTTTGATCGACGACCTCCTCGACAACTTTGAACACGTGATGCGGCTGTGCTCGATGGATAATGCGAGCGGCTACTGGGCAATACTGATGACGGCACGAGCGAGACAGATCACGGCGTTCATTTGTCCGTTGGGACACTTCGAATGGCTGAGGATGCCTTAAGGTCTCAAGAACGCTCCGCATATTTATCAGAGGATCATTGATAACGCGCTGTGGTCGATGGTACGAATGATCAGCTCCAAGGGAATCATGTGTCGAATGGTGGGGCTCAATGCTGACGAGGTGAAGGCACTTACCGTGGATGAGGCTGGTGAGCACCTGGAGTCCGATATGAAGCTTGTCGACGACGTGTTCCACGTTGGTGCCGTGGAAGAAGAAGTGAATTGGACGCGGTACCGGAAGATATCGCTCCTATGAAAACACTGCACAACATTCCGGCCATTCGTCCGATTCCAGAATTGAGGAGAGATTTGCCTGGGTTCGTACTTACCTTTGATGGTGCGGTGAAGGTAAAGGATAATAAGATGGGGTTGTTCGGCATGATCTTATGGGAGCTGCCGCAGTGGAAGGTCGTCGCAGCCGAGTATGACGTTGCGCCAGACCTCACGGTAAACGACAGTGAATATCAAGGCCTTCTCGGCGCTCTCCAGTTGGCAATCAAGCATGAAGTGAAGAAGGTGATTGTGTGTGGTGACTCGCGGATCGTGACGGTGATCTTCGGTGTAATCAAGCGTCGTTGATGGTGTGGTTGAATCGGGTAAAGGTGTTGCTGGAGTCATTTGAGGGCGTCAGTTTGGTGCATGTGCCGCGCAAGTATAATCAGCCGGCGGACCTACTTACCCGAAAGCTATGAACGCACAGAGTAGCGGGTGCGTCGCGAACGAGGCGGAGCATGAAGACCTGCTGCTGCTGAACACGCTCCCGGAGTTGTTGTATCGAACCACGGACGAGGTGGAGACCGCGGAAGACGCCGGGGGGATGGAAGCCTCTTGTGCTGTGGCCGTGGGTCACTTCGCCTCACCAGTGTCGGGTTTGGAGGTGAAGCTGACCAGCCTTCCGAGAGAATCGGAGCTCAAGGATGAGAAATTGACCAGTGATCCCCAGTTCCAACCCGGACAGGAGGAGACTCCTGGGTTGTGTGGCTGGTGGGAGGCCGAAGATGAGAAGGCGGTGGTTCACGTGGCGACGCGAAGCAAGAAGAAGAGCCCCTAAAGAACACCTGACCGAAGTCTCGAAGAATGTGGAGAAGACAGCCCCACCGTCAAGCAGTCGTAAGGGAATCGTTGAGGAAGAGCCAGCGCGTGAATTCAGTGGCGAAGATGGCGCAGCTCCGCGAGAAGCGCTTAGGGTTAGTGAGGAGGCGCTCGAGGATGCACAAGCGGAACGGTTCCGTCGGATCGCGCGCGCTCAAGAACAAGACCCTTGGTGCGCGAAGGTGATCGCGTATCTGCGCGGAGATGAAGATGTGTTCCCTCTGCGACGGCATTGAAGAAGGTGGCGCGCGTCGCGGACTTGTCTGTGCTCGACTCGGCCGATGTGCTCTACTATTGCCCGCGCGATGTGACTAAGGAAGAAGACTGCATGCGTTTGGTGGTTCCTGATGTGCTCCAAGAAGATATCCTGAGAGCGTATCACACTGAGCTGGGCGGCGGTGCACACCAAGATGTTGAGCGAGTTTTTGCGCGTGTGCGCGAACTGTACTAGTGGCGTGGGTTCTATGCAGACGTCGAGTGGTTTGTGTCCGCGTGCGAAGACTGCGCGACCGCCAAAGGAAAGCCAAGATACAAGGGGCGGACTCACGGTAATCTCATAGCTACGCGGCTTTCCCATATCCTTGCGATGGACTTTGCTCTACCGCTGCCGAAGACATAGAACGGAAACGAAGTTCTGCTATGTTTCATCTGTCTGTTCACGGGGTATATTGTGCTGATCCCGATGGCCGACACGTCAGCGCAAGCCGTGACGGAGGCGTATTTGTTTGGTATCTATCGAAGGTTCGGTGCCCAAGAGATGATTCGGTATGATCGAGACCCAAGGTTCATGAGTTCCGTCTTCAGAAGGTTCAATCGCATGATGCAGCAGCGACAAAGACCAACTCTTGCGTATCGGCCACAAGCAAATGGAAAACAAGAGCGTTCGGTGCAGACGGTGATCAGGGCGATTAAGTGCTACATTGCTGACATGAAGCAGCGCAACTAGGATGAGTATGTTGAACAGCTCGAGCTCGCGCTGAACACGTGTGTGAGTTTGCAGCATCACCAGACGAGTTTCTATCTCGTCCACGGCTGGAACGCGAGAACGACGCTCGAAGCTTCGGTGCCGCCCAAGGACGGCACGATCAAGGAAAAGGACGCTCTCGCGTGGAGACAGAAAGTCGTGAAGAAGCATGAGCGTGCGATGGCTCACGCGGAATTTGTGCAAAAGAAGATGAGCGAAGAGCGCGTGGAGAAGCACAACCAGGGTGTGACGGACAAGACTGCGAGTACGACGAGAAATGCGTATCAACCGGGTGAGTTGGTGTGGATTTATCACGATTTGGTAAAGACAGGCATCGTGCGGAAGCTCGCGCACCTCTGGCACGGCCCCTATCAGATTGAAGATCGAGTAACGGACGTGGTGTACCGCCTGAAGATCGACAAGAAAGAGAGTCGTATCTTCCCCACGGTACACATTTCCAGGCTCAAGCCGTATGTGTCGAGGATGTCGCGTCCGAAAGAGAGAGTGTCCACGAACGACGAGTTCGAGTTTGACGAAGCTTTGTTGCCTGAAGATTCGTGGTACGAAGCCGGTGAAGATGATGAGTACGAAGTGGAGGTGGTGTTAGAGTGCCAGTATAAGCCGCGGACTCGCAACGGGAGTACCTCATCAAGTGGGTCGGATATGACGACGCTACGTGGGTGAACGAGGACGATCTCAACTGTACGGCGCTCCTCTATGAGTTTGACGCAAGGATGGCGTGGGAGAATCGTCGCGGGCCTGCGCAGACGGCTGAGGAGGAAAACGAGGAGGAGCTGTCCTCCGACGGCGAGGACGAGGAGGACAGAGCTGGTGCCAGACCGTCGGGCGTGGCGGCAACTCGCTAGGTGGCATGCCGGCGCATGGGTCGAGGTGGGGCGCTTTGCTGTACGGCTTCTATGAAGAATAGTATGATGAAGACGAAGTTGACCAGTGATCCAGAAACTTGACCGGTGACCCAGAGCTGTGGACACGAGCGGGTCGAGGTCCAGAGGTCTGGAGAGAAGAAGAAGATGAAGAGGAAGAGATCCGGCCGCGGTGCGCCCGTGTTGCGGTCTAGGAGTAAACAGTGACGCAGAAGAGAACAAGTCAGCTGCGGTGTGCCCGCGTTGCAGCTGAGTCGAAGTGCGAACGGGCATAGCGCCGCTGATGCCGGAAGAAGGAAAAACGGATACGTCGGCACTCAGCCACACAAAGAAATGAAAACAGTTCGACACGACTTTGAAATGATAGGATCAAGTGACAGTAAAAGTGCGGCGGCGACTCGAAGTAAGACGACACGCGCACGAAGAACAGCAGTGAGGGGGGTGCTGAAACGACTCGAAGCAAGGCGATATGCACGCCCACAAACTAATGGCCCCAGGGACCCAGAGTTGGTCGTGGTGGTAACGTGCGGGCCCGTGGTGGCTGCACAACGAAGATGCATGGCATGGAGGTGACGGGGGCCCTAACTCCCCGTTGCCGCTTCTCCAACTGACTGGTCAACTCTTCACCAGCTGTTTCGTTCTGGTTAGGTCTCTTGTTTGCTGTCCTGGCCTCTTTTCCCAGACCATCACTCCCGCAGTCGCCCGTCACCCAGGTACCGGTACCGTACCGGCCGCGACGCCGGTGGCCGGCCACCTCTCGGGAGCTCGAGTCAACGCATCCTCGTCACTGTCTGGCGGCAACTTGCCTGGTCCTGTCGCCCCTCGCGCTTCCAACATTCACGTCCGGGCCTCGTGCGTCGCTCCCCTTTGCTTCGGATTGTCGGCACGGGACGGGCACACGTTCGCGCAACAAACACTTGGGGTGCCTGGTCAAAATCTTGGTCTTCGCCTGGGGCAGACCCCACAAAAGCTTTCTCGCCATCTTCGAACTGGATCACCGGTCAACTCCATCTTCCACCCACTACTCCCCATGGGTTGCTGGCCGCCTTCCGACCTCTGGGTTGGAAAAGTTCCACAAAAGCTTCTCCCATGTTCCCTGCAGCCACCTTTCAAACTCGACACAACCGATCCGTCCAACAACGTGGGTGACTGGTCAACTTCGGCTTCTGGGTTGGAAAGTTCCACAAAACCTTCTCCTGAGTTCACACGGCAGCTGTTCCCCCAAACTGGTACAACCCACCGTCAGCCAGCATGGATGACCGGTCAACTTCAAGTTTTCTGGGTCTAGCCGCAGCTCGACACCTTCGTTCGTGTTCTTCACAAACTCGGCTGGGTCACTCATCCTCTCGACTCCTCTTCACACTGCAGATCCGCTCGCCTTCCGTGCACATCCGCGACGACGAGTTATCGCCCCTTGACCTGATCCCTCGACTTCAACCTCGCACCGCGCGGCGACACTATCACCTGCATCCCTCCTTCCCGCGCCCGCGGCGCGCACTCTTCTCACTGCTGTATCTCCTTCGACACCACCTGAGAGCCTTCACATCCGGCCCCGCGCAGCGACTCCATCTTCCATCGCTCCTTTCCTCGCCGCTCTTCGTGTCCTCACTCGTTCGTGCTAGGCAGTCTATAGCAGCGCGCTTCACACGTTTCGAGCGCCGTGATCGACGCGCTCTTCGCGCAAATATCGCCGCCGCTCACCCTCTCGCCGTTTCCGCTCTCGCCACAGCTCTTCGCACATGGCGGATCACTCCAGCACCGCCTTCTTGGCGAACGCGTTCGTCAGGCATTGTGCACATCTTCGACCCGTGTTCGCCCACCAAATCTTCTTCTTCATTCTCGTGCCCCTCCTCATCAACATCTGCAACCGCCGGTTCTTCGCATCTCAACGGCGCTCGCGTCTTCGAAGATGTAACACGATCGCGTGTGGGACGCAGCCAACTGGTCGCATAAGTGTTCCCGTCGAGCGACACTCGCATGGTTGTAGTGAGAGACGCCGGCGCGTGGCGCAGAGCGAGGCAGGAAGCAGCCGTCGCTGCGGCGGCGCACGTGAGGGATGCGCAGGTCGGAGCACGAGTGGGAGATGCGCGGGTGGATGCGCCGCCGACCACAGGCGGAGAAGCTGCTGCAGGTGGTGGTGGAGTTGATGCCGCTGTTGCCGATGAAAGTGTGAGGGCGGACGTCGCCAACGGAGAGCATGGGACGACCGAAGCCGACGGCGAGGAGAAGGAGGAAGCGTCAAAGGAACCTGCTGTGGTCACGAAGAGGCGTCGGACGAGCAAGATGTCGGAGGTGCGAGTGCCCGTGCCACAGAATACCAGGAAGTCAAGTGTGACGGGTCCCAGTGGGAAGACCGCAACGGGACGCCAAGCGTCGGGGAAGGCCGACCGTAGGCCGCCGTGGACCGAGCCTGAAGACGATGCATTTCGGCGAGTGGTGATCGAACCATATGAAGCTCTGGTTAAACTGAAGAAGGAAGAACGACAGAAGGATCCCAAGGTCTGTGACGATGACGCCGAAGTCAAAGTTAGCCCCGTCCCGTTCTACGAAGCGTTCCGCAAGATTGGAGAGCAACAAGACCCCAAGTGGCCTGGGCGCAACAACGAGGCGTGTCGACCAAAGTGGAAGCGGATGCGTGGTGGAGGCAGCAAAACGAAGAACTTCTCTGTGGCATAGATGGAATTCATCGACCGACTGAAGAGTGAGAACATGTCGGAACAAGAAATTCACAGACTACACGCCGAGCGTTTTGCGGAGAAGAATCGCAAGCGATCGCGCAACTCGATTAAATCGAAGGTGAAGAGCCTACCGTCTTGGGAACCCGTGTTGTCGATTCCCCCCGAAGCATCCAGCAACGCGCAGCGCGAACTGGCGTTGCCAGCGGAAGTAGACCCAGCCAAGTCTGTCAGACGAGCGTTCTGGTCACATGCAGAAGATGCCGTCCTACGACCGATTGCGAAAAAGAAGGTATCTGTTGATGCCGCCGATCTAGCAAGACTCGTGATAAGCTCGAGAAGATTCCCCAAGTCGGAGATGATGAGCCTGTGGTTCGATCCGATCTCGCGATCAAGAAACGCATCAGGGATTTGAAAAAAAAGCGCCCAAGGCCGATGTACCACGAAGTAATTGTCTGGGCCAAGAAACAGGATGCAATTCTGGAGGCTGTGATGAAGAAAGAGATGTCACGAGATGCGGACGTGGATGCCATCGCGCGACGAACGCGAGCCGTTCGCACTTTTGTACTCCGGCAGTGGCAACGGCTGCGAAAGAAGCTACGCCTGGACACCGAAGCAGATGAGCCGGATGGGGCCAGTGAAGATGAGGGAGTGCCGCGTGGACTCAGTGACCGCGAAGAAGATAATCTACGCCCTGATCGTCCAGACGCGTGGCAAAGCGATTACTATCCAAGTGGTCGAAGTGAAGCCGACGGCGATGATCACGAGGTGTCCGGAGACGATGTCGTGGAGCCAGCTGCATCACCAAGCGGGGATGCAGGCGGGGTGAGTCCAAGGGCGCTACAAGCGGCTACGACTATCACTGATCTGGTGGGTGATGATGGGCGGGCGGCGCTGGACCAGATGCTGGCTGCGATGGGCAGCACGAACACACAGCCACTGTCGCGCGAGATGCCGGACGAAGAAATGCTGAGTGAGACAGATACAGCTGGGGCATTGGGCGCAGAAGATCGCAGCGCAGGAGAAGATGAAGAAGCTGTATCGGCTGCGCATGTGGGTGATGAAGCGCACGAACAAGATGGAGTTGTGCCAGATCCAGCGCGTATCCCACGTCCCACGCTTCGCGTGGTGAAGAAGCGACATGATCCGGCAAGTCGCGGTGGCGCCACCCAGAACGAACACTCGGTAGTGGGGGCCGCTGCTGGCGGAAACTTGACCAGTCACCCCCCCCTCCCCAAGTGAGATGACAGTGGAGTTGACCAGTCATCCACTGCCACGTGCCATCGGGTCAAGTGAGGAGAACGTCGACGTGGAGATGGAGCAGGATGAAGAATCGGTCATCGCTAGAGAGTCAAGTGGGGAGGCTCGCGACGCGGGAAACGATGAGGAAACTGTCTCGGCTGAGCGCGCAGCAGATGCAGCGCACGGACAAAATGGAGTCGTGCCATGCCCAGCGCCCATTTCGCGTCCAACGCTTCGTGTGGTGAAGAGGCGACGTAGCCCAGCAGATCTCGGTGGCGCTGCCCAGAATGAAAATGGTGTGGTGGAGACTGCTGCTGACAAAGATTTGACCAGTCACCCTCTCTCACCGAACAAGATTACAGTGGAGTTGACCAGTCATCTGCTACAGAGTGCTGTAAAGCCAAGTGAGGAAAGAGCTGACGTCGAGATGGAACAAGGTGAGGGATCGGCGAACGCCCAGACCGGTGACGACGGCCAAGTTGTCGACACGAACGAGACACAAGAAGTGCCGACTCCGTCGCCAGAAGAAGAACTAGCTGCCGCTGCAGCCGTCGACACTATGAGTGACGACACGATGGATCACCGAGGTGTGGGCGCCTGCGGAACAAGTGACGATACGATGGAAGATGTCGCGGGTCAAGATGAGCACAGGGGGTCCAAAGGGAGAAGTCTGCCAATCACTGCTGTATCCGACACTACGATGGAGTTTGAGGAAGGTGAACTAGTCGATGCGGCGTCATGTGAGGGAACTTGCAAGAGTACGATCAGCGAAGACGCGGCGAGTGTTGGACCGAAGTCAGGCGATGACCATAGCGGAGATATGTGGGACCAAGAGGAGGAAGAGCAGGGTACGGGCTATACGTTCACGGACGAGCACGAACCAGCGCGGCTGTGCCTCTCCAACCCCGTTGTACTCACTCCGCCACAGTCGCCTAGAATGTATCGCGATTTCACCGACAAATACGCAGAAATAGAGCCGTTCTATATTCGCAATCGCAAGGGTGATATAATTGTGCGGCACTCAAGACAGCAAGTGAGGGACCACCTCTGGGATGAGTCTTCGGGTTTCAAGAGCGCATACTCTAGGTTCGAGCTGGTGTACCTGATGTCCAAGGATGAGCGCTATACGGAGGTGGGACGATCGACATTCCAGCCCGTCATCCGGGGTGAGGAGATCATGCCCGTGCTTTTCCTGTCGACGCTTCTACTGCGAAACAGTGTGTCACTCTTGGTGCTTCTGCGTGAGGTGTGGCCCCTCTAGTGTGGCTCGCACGGAAAGAACATTTGCTGCTTATCGTATGACGTAGAAGCGCCAAAGTTCAAGCTCTCGCACGGATGTCGTCATTGGTTGTACTTTTCGAAGAACCGCGTGTTTCTCGACAACTTCCAGGATACCACAGATTACTTGCTGGCCATGATACTGCCAGTGCACCGCGAGGCGATGGAGGCCACGGTGCTCAAGTACTGAGAGCCCAAGGGAGGATGGCGCAATCGCAATTTTGATATACGGGGCTACGGACCGCTGAGTGAGCTGTTTCGACGTTGGCCGAACCAAGAATGGAAGACCACCGAGGAGAATGTCCGTCCGCTGTTCGCGTCATTGACTGGGATCGTTACTGATAGGTACCGTGTGGAAGACCTACGTCCCGGAGATGTCAAGTGGCGATTGGGTGACCACGGTCTAATCTCGAGCGCACAACGCGATCCAGTCACGAGAGAGATGGTGATCGTAGAGCTCGGGTGGGCGTTTGTATGGCGGGTTGACTACGCGTGGGTATTGCTCACGACAATCGATCCTGCAGTCATCGGCAACAATGCGAGGAGTCTGGTGTGGAGTGTACGCGGAGGCGTCACGAATTACGTCCGCCGTTTTGAATCGATCAAGGCCCAGTTACCTGACCCCTGTTGGATGGTGAAGCTGCTTGGAGAACGGAAATTTGAGCCGGATAAAAACACGCCTCAGGAGCGCGTGCGAGTGGAGCGTTTGGCGCGGCTCAAGGAGATCAAGAAGATCGCGCATGAGGATCAGTATGCAGTGATCGAAAAGGCGCTGACGTATCGTGGAGCGGTGTTAGCTCGCGGACCATACGGTTGTGGGAAAACGACGTTGATCGCGCAGCTCGTGTACGTGTATCGGAGTGCGTACCCAAGCCATCGAATAGCGATTGTGTCTGAAACGAACGCCGCGATCGACGAAGACATGGCGCGACTCATCGACAAGGAGTATGCAACTGTGGATGATGTAATTCGGCTCGGCACACCCACACCAGATGATGGCGACGCATTCGAACCCGTTGCTCGGCTGCGAAAATGTTACCTACGGTGCTACCTCGAAGATTTTGGACAGCGTATGAAGAGAGAACATCCGGACGCCAGTCGCGACGCGATTCGCAAGCTAGTAACCGACAAAGAGACACATTTGCTGAAGACCAGACCGATCGTGATTGCAACGCTGTCACAGTTGGGGAAGCGCGAGTACTGGGGTTTGGAGTTTGACCTCGTCGTTAACGACGAGGGCGGGCAGACGCTCGAGTCAAGTCTGATTCAAGCGCTCCGGCCGTCAACGAAGGTCATGGTGAACATTGGAGATCTACAACAGTTGCGGCCGTATGTTGAGATTGTCGAACGAGAACGAGACAGAATTCAAGATGAGTCGCAGGGCAGTCTCCAAGACCAGGTCCAAGGCGAGGCCTCAGCCCAAGACGAAGTGAAGGATGGAAATAAGGGCGAAGATGACGACGGAGCTGATGATGAGTCGCGACGCCACAAATTAACCTGGTCTCCGATGCACGTAATGGAACACGCAGCAAGCCAAGCAGCGGGTGGCCCTAGATTTCCGGGGATCACGCTGACCGCAGAATACCGAAGCCACGCAAGGATCACCAGCTTTCTCGCCCCGTTTTACATTTTTGAGCTCGAGGACAAGGCCAAGAGATCCAGCGATTATCTGAGTGACCTCATTCTGCCGCGCGTCTTCTGCAACGATCGCTTTATTTGTGGAGCGGGACCGCCGATCGGAAGCCGGAGTCGAGACGCCATCCAATCCGAGCGTGTGCTGTGGATCAACCCATCCCGCACACGGCGCGTGACTATAAACGACGGCCAGTGTGGTCAAGGCATTAAGGCGGCTCCTCAGCCACGGAGCCAACCCCTTCCCGTAAGGCGCTAAGTCCACGGTGCTCCGCGCGAGGCATCTACCAACAAGTGGCA
>JAADWV010000076.1:0-81607 GCA_023336295.1 Pythium folliculosum
CCTTTGGTGTTTTCCGCTGCTTGATTGGCTGAGTCAATCGTTGGAGATTGCCGAAAAACTGATGCGAAAATGTATGTTTTATGTAAAACCTCTATCTCGAGGCATAAAAATCCACACCGACTATTCGCAGTGGACGGTGTACTTCATTGTCACAAGTCACAGGATAAATCAGTGGGTTCAAGCCCGGATTTATCAGCTCCAAATCATTTCTGAACAAATGACACAAGGGATTGAGAGCCCGGGAAGTCGTGGCAAGGCGATTCCACTTCGCAACTCGCGCTCAACCCAACACTCTCGGTCCTCGCACTGAGATCCAGCGACTCGCAGCTGAACCGTCTCAAACATCGCAATGGAGACCAAGTCGGTACACACTGCGACTATCCCACCGCCCCCGACGCTCAGCGAGCAGGTCGCGTGGGACATCGCCCTGGCGTGGCAGCCGCAGCTCCAGGGCAAAGTGCGACTGGTCGTCGACCGCGACGGGCCTGCCGACGCGATCGTCGAGAGCTACGCGTGGGTGCGTGTGGACAAGCCCCTGCCACTTTCGCTCGAGAAGGACAACACCAGTGACCAGTTCCATATCGACGCCGTGTCGATCATGCGCGCACTGATGGTTACGTGGGCGGCGTTGGCCTCGTGCCCCGGGTACGGCGGGTCCGAAAACGGCGCGTTCTGGAAGCGCGTGACCAGCGAGCTGCAAGACAAACCGAAGGAGCAGCCGCGGCGGCGTCGTGGGTGCTGCTTCGGCGGGAACCGTGATCTGCCCAAGTCCCTGACCGACGCGGTCGGGTTCTTCGACCGAGACGGAATACCGTTCCCGCGGTTCCTGGTGGAGACGCCATACACGCTGGACGATGACTGTTCCAGGTTATTCACACGCGACGGGCCCCACCTCTCCCCTGAGGTCCGCGCCAAGATGGAGACTCTCCTAGCAACATTAGCGCCGTACCAAACCCCAGGGCAAGCGCCCGTGGTCGACGTGTGCCTGCGGACGCATGGATACTTCCTGAAAGAGCAGGATCGCAAAATCACCGCGCTCATCAACAGCACCGAAGTATGTATCGAAGGAGGCGCGTCGGTCGCATTGAGCCATGACGCCCCATGGGCGCCAAGGTTCCGCATCAGTCATATCCAGTTCCGGGACAGCGTCCAGCTCAGCAGCCCTGACGGCATCCGCGACGCCCTCAACCTGATGCGCGACAACTCGGTTTTGATCCGTCACATCAACTTCACGCCCCTACTCGACCGTTTGACTCCGGCGGACCGTGCGATGTGGCTCGCGTCTTTCCTGCGGCTCGACGGACACGGCGTGCGCGCCAAACTCACATCTTTCAGTTTCCCTCGCCACTACGTCAGCGACGCCGTGTTCCACGCGATCATGTCCGCACTCCCGTTCGCGACCTCCATCCACACGCTCGAGTTCAGCACCGAGTGCTTGGATCGCGGCGGGTCGTTTGAGCAAGCCGACCTACCGTGGCTCGCGTACGCGATCTTCCACCCGCGCGCCGAGACGTCCTCGTGGCGCCACCTCCACCTCAGGACGGTCCTGCTCTCCGAGCACAGCGCGACGGTGATGGCGGCCATGCGCAGGGGCAACAACCTGCTCGCTCTGCTGAACGGGACGCCGCCGGACTGCGACGCGTACTTCAGTGCGCAACTCCCGGGTGGCGCGGTCGTCCAGTCGCAGCCAAACCCTGCGAGCGAAGTGCTCTTCATCTCTCCACTGGCGGGGATCACGGTCGACTTGTGCGGCATCTCCTCACTCGACCGGGCGACATGGGGCGAGTGGGTCGCTGTCATGGTTCCAGCGTTCGGACTGGGCTGGGTGCGGTGCCACGAAGTCGCCGACGCGCGCACGCACGCGCCCGCGACGCAGACTTTGACGGGCCTGCGGCTCCATCGGAACTACAATCCGGCGTCTGGGCGGACGGACGAACCGCCGGAGGTGCTTCTGCACCTGGTGCCAGCGTTGGGCACCACGCTCACGTACCTCAACGTCAGCTCGTATGACAACATGGCAGCCAGCACGCTCGAAACACTGCTTCACGAGTGCGCGTCACTCAAGACACTCGTAGTAAGCCACGCGGGGGAGCTCTGGGGCGCGCCACGCAGCACGATGGCGCAGCTGGAAGAGCTCGAGCTCCGCGTGCACTACAACCGCACTCACGTCGAGTTACCCACGCTCGACCACCTCCAGACCTCACTACGAGATCTGCGTGCGCTTCGTGTGCGGCTCTCCGAGACGCGCGTCGATCAACTCGAGCCGAGCCGAGCCGCGCTGGAGCAGTTCCTGCGTCACGCCCCCACACTTCGGTATCTCCACTGGCGCCACGCCGGGGCCGAATTCGTGCGCGGGAATGAAAGGACTGTCCCATACAGCACCAGCCTTCAGTGGACGCCTCAGGCGTTGCGACGGCTCCACTTCACGCACGACCAGTACCTGTTCGCGCAAGAACCGCTCCACGCGAATTGCGCCGCGGCCTTTCTGAGCGTCGTGGCGGCCCACGATAGACTCCCGAGAGGGTCGGCGCTCGGTCGATTGGCCGACCGTGGTGTGCTCACGACCATCTTCCAGTTCGCGACGAGCCCCGTGAAGCGGTTCGTCCACATCGAGCCTAACGACATGCGGGATCCGAGCCCTCCGGCTGCCGGAGGGTTCTTCCGCGGTGGAGGCTGCCGGAGTCCGGCAGCCTCCACCGCGGAAGACCTCCTCAATGCGTAGTCACATCCTGCAACAGTGGGGCTTCACCAATAGCTCTAATGTGTTGCTGTATATACCTCTTCACTAACTCTTTCGTTGCCGCTCACTTCGGCGAGCTCAGGTCCTGGATATCGGGACCCACATCATGCGCCACCGGTGCGGCCGCTGCGACACCTTCCTGCATTTGGTTCGACTCGACCTGCTTCGCCTGCACCTTGCGGTCCAGCGCCTTCTTGTGGTGCACCAGCAAGATCGCGCTGCAGTGCGTGAACAACCGCCGCCACGCATCCTCGATCTCCGGCGTCCACGCGTCCTCGGACGCCACGCGCATCGCGTGGAGCAGCGCGTTGCCCAGCGGGTTAAAGTACTCGAGCTTGACACCAAACCGAAGATGCGTCTGTGTCAGCGCGAGCGTCTTCTCCATCACGCGTTCGTTCGCCAGGATTGCGCGCATCCCGGCGCTGATGTGGACGAGCACTTTGCTGCGCACGTGCATGGAGGAGCGGAACACGGGCTTGAGCTCGGGCGAGTGCTCGTCGAGGTACTGGTAGAACGCGTCGTAGAGCGCGCCGATGCGTGAGTCGCTTTGTGTCTTGGGCGCCGCTGAGCGTTGACGACCCGTACTCACCGTACTACTCTGGCTCGACCGTGTTGAGCGGCTTGAGGGCACTTCACGGAAGACGGTGTTCCAATGAGTCGCGGCTATTTGGCGGTGCGTGTCGTTGGAGACGTCGTAGATGCGGAAGTCCGGGAGGTACGTGTCGACGGCGTGGATCTGCTCCTTTGTAAGGCGACTCGCTGGCCCACCAAAGGGGTAAATGCCGTAAGCGCTGGTGCTGCCACATGCACCCATTATTTTGCTCAGCTCGGGTGACGAACGGATGTCTGCAGGTCGGCGAATGAGCTCGTCGTTTGACAAGTGAATGGAGCAAAACGCATGCGTCAGTTCACATTAGGCGCCTAAGGGCACTTCACATAGCTGTGCGGAGACCCTGACAGGCTGTGCGGAAGCGCTCAGATCCTGAAGTGGTCTGGTGCGATAGACGTGCAGCTATCCTCTCGCGTGCTCGCGTATCTTCATGGCTTCCTAGACACAACCACCGAGCAGACCATAGCGACGTTTCGCACCTTGAGAGAGAGCCATCAGAAGTCCTGACCGTGTACACAACCCGCACACGCCCTGTCTAATATTGGTGGCGAGCAGCACGAACGCGGTGCCTAACCACAGCGCAAACCTCTGGAATGTGATGCTAGAGCGGATTCGAACAGATTAAGACACAGACGCGTCCAGCACGAAGTATACCCTGTTCTTCTCGATGTTGAGATCAACTCGCCTGAATGGGCTCACCAACCACCACTTACATGCCGGACAAGACCGCGGAGAAGCACTCAGAACGCCATGGAAGGTGTGCGCGGTGGGTGCCATTAAGAATGGCACCACGAACGAGAAACTTGTTCTGGAGGGTTGGAGGGTGTGCCTACAATTTCGACGTCGCGAGTTGTAGCGCCTTGGAATCTTCCATGGTGATCGGCGCCGTACGAACGTGAAGCTTCAATATCGTGAGCTACATTCACTTCCAGTGCGCACCATCACTACGTAGTGGCGGGCTGTACCTAGGACGAGTCGCAGCCAAAGTGTTTCCGCAGCGGACTGCGGCTCGATGCGGTATTGGTTGCGCCCAAGTCGGCCCGGTAGGACGAATGAACTAATCGCGGGGGGGCGCACTCCCAAAAGATCTGATACACCAAGACAATCAGTGCACGATGTGGTCCATCGCAACTGAGATGCATTCTCGCAGTACGGGTGGCCATGAACAAGAACGGGGGAATGCCCCTTTCCTTTATCCGATCACTGTCATTCCCCCTACGGTATCCCAGTGTGTTGGGTTCTGTACCCCCACGAATGTAACCTTGGGGGTCTGTGTGTACTGTTTCCCTACTACTGTATCCCTGGATCGTCAGGTTACAATCCTGTGGTACCCGTACCCCCTTGGGTACGTTTAGCCGTGTGCCGACCGCACACCAACACCATCACACCCACTTGTCGTTTCTCCCGCACGGATCTATCCAGGGAATGGCCCTCGGTGCTCTCCGGATCCTGCGCCGTCCAGCAAGCTCCCTCCTCATCCAGAACCGCATCCAGATCCAGGTCCGCGCCTTTGCCATGGCCACTGCCACGCCGCCGCTCCAGGAGCTGCGTCTCCAGGGCCGCCCGGACGACTTCCACCACCACCTGCGCGACGGCGACGCGCTCGCGCTCACGGTGCCGCACGTCGCGCGCCAGTTCGCGCGCTGCATCGTCATGCCGAACCTCGTGCCGCCGGTGACCACGACGGCGCAGGCGGTCGCCTACCGCGACCGCATCCTCGCGCACGTGCCCGCGGACCAGGCGGGCCGCTTCACGCCGCTCATGACGCTCTACATGACGGACAAGACCTCGGCCGAGGAGATCCGCGCGGCCGCGGCGTCCGGTAAGGTGTTTGCGGTCAAGCTGTACCCGGCGGGCGCCACGACCAACTCGGACTCGGGCGTGACCGACTTTGACAAGGTCTCGGGCGCGCTCGCGGCCATGAGCGAGGTCGGCATGCCGCTGCTCGTCCACGGCGAGGTGACCGACGCGAGCGTCGACATCTTCGACCGCGAGGCCGAGTTCATCGAGCGCACGCTCAAGCCGCTGGTCGCCAAGTTCCCGCAGCTCAAGGTCGTCATGGAGCACATCACGACCGAGGAGGCCGCGCTGTTCGTCGCGCAGGCGCCCGCCACCATCGCCGCGACCATCACGCCGCAGCACCTCCTGTACAACCGCAATGGTACGAACAGTCGAGTCCCGTGCGCCTTTTTGCTACCTCGGCCTTATGGACACCCCGTCTAACGATTCTATTGTGTTTGTCCACAGCGATCTTCCAGGGCGGTCTGCGCCCGCACAAGTACTGCCTGCCCGTGCTCAAGCGCGAGAAGCACCGCCAGGCGCTGCTGCGCGCGGTCGCGAGCGGCTCCAAGAAGTTTTTCCTGGGCACGGACAGCGCGCCGCACCAGCAGGCTAAGAAGGAGGCCTCGTGCGGCTGCGCCGGCATCTACTCGGCCCACGCCGCGCTCGAGCTGTACCTCGAGGCGTTCGAGGGCCTCGACAAGCTCGCGCTCTTCCAGGCGTTCGCGTGCGAGAACGGTGCCGACTTTTACGGACTGCCGCGCAACGAGGGCGAGACCGTGCTCAAGCGCGAGGAGTGGCAGGTGCCCGAGAGTTTCCCGTTCGAGTCGGGCAGTCTCGTGCCGCTCAAGGCCGTCGAGACGCTCCAGTGGAAGCTCGAGAAGCAGTAGATGGAGCATGAACCGATTCGCTGGCTCCTGCAGTAGAGATCGTAGGATATGGGGCCTAACACTCAAGACATGAACCACTCACACAGGACAACACATTCGTACTCACAAGAGCGTGGATGGCTAAGCAAGAAAGCTTTCGTATTTCTCCAACGTTACTTTGCGAGGCCGCGGCCCAACGAGACGGCAACTAGGAAGAAAGGACTTAGTTGTCGAGCACGATACCCTCGTACTTGGTCTGGAACCACTTGACGGCGTCCTCCTTGCGGAGACGGTGCGGGGCACCGACGCGGTTCTGGCGCATCTTGCGGCGCGCGACACGGGCACCCGGGCGCGTGAGCACGACGAAGAAGTCCATACCGTAAATGCCAGTCGACGGGTCGTACTTGATGCCCAAGTCGATGTGCTCCTGGATGCCGAAACCGAAGTTGCCGGTGTCCGAGAAGTTGCGCTTCTGGAGCTCGTACTCCTTGACCTTGAGGCCACGGTCGAGGATCTCGTTGGCGAGCTCGCCGCGGACGGTCACGTGGCACGAGATCTTCTCGTTACGACGGATACCGAAGGTACGGACCGTGTAGCGGGCTGTAAACAACGTCATCCAGCGTCAGTGCCTTTCGTTCCATACTGTACCAGGTTGGTCCCTGCCTCCACGAGGAGGAGGAGCAGAGGTCCGCCAGGAAAGATATCCGGGCCAACGTCCAACACACTTTGGGGCACGGGCCACACACCGGCGTGAGAAGACAGCTCGTGCGCGCGCGGTTTTGGGATTTACGAGTCGATCGCGCGGAGACCGCGGCGATCTTTCCACCAAGAACACGTTGCTTTGTTGGGCGAGAACAAATCACTGCGGACGGCGCGGCTGAGGGGGTCGATGTCTGTCTCTCGGGTCTCTCCAGGCGATGGAGAGGGGGGGAGGCGGCGTGTGTCCGAGTGCGGTTGTAACTCATAAGGCGTACGCAATCGGGGATGCCCAGCGCCCGGAGGCGCTGCCACCCAGAAAGGTCGCGATTATTAAGCACACCCAGCCACAACACACTGGACGAGGAAGCCGCGTCGTCCACACGCGTTTGGCCGGCGCGTGTATCCACACGCCGTCCTCGCAATATGTTCCACGCTGGCTGCTCCTCTGGTGGAAGTGGCCGCATCCGCTGGTCTCCGCGTGACGCATCGACGCAGTCGGGTGTTGTTGGGGTTGGTGGCCCGGGTAAGTCGCCCGTTAGGGCGGTCTTTTCTTTGGCGTCTCTCTCCTCCCTCCCTCGTGAGATAAGAGGGTGGAGCGTAGAACAACTCAAAGCTTACCCTTCGAGTACACCGGCTTCTGGCCAGTCAGCTGCTCCAGCACACGGGCCGCGCGGGTCAACTTATCGCCGGACTCGCCGACGCAGCAGTTGATCACCAGCTTGTCGACCTTGATGTCGCGCATCACGTTGTTGCTCTTGTCAGCCTGTACATCGTACTTAGAGGTTAGTCCCTTGCGCATACACGGAGCGCCGCGCCGTCCGGTCTAAGCCCGCACCATTTTGTCTAGAGCTTCTTCGAAAGAGAGATTGGAGAAGTACGTTTGGCGAGCGCCGTGTGCCGGCCATAATGGAGCTGGCTCGCCGCCCGCCAGCCAACACCAGTCAATGGCGTGTCCCGAATATCCCGAATTAGACAGTTCCCACTCGGGACATGTTGTTTGGCGGACAAGGGAGTGTGTCCCGTGCGACGGGTTTTGCGTCTATTCTTGTAAATATCTCAAAAATCACCTAAATATGATATGGTTATCAACTCGTGAGAATTTCGAGCAGCTCATCGAAAAAAACAAGGATCATTAGAAGGGCTAAGATGAAGACATCGCTGACGTCAATCGACGGCGTGGCCGGGGCGTCGACGCCCAAGCGCGCGCCGGCTGCGACGCTGCTCTGCTCACTGAGCGATCTCTACACGCGGAACGATCTCGACGGCAAATGGCGCGAGCTCGTGAACGTCTACGAGGTGGGTCCACGTCTAGGACGGATTTGGATCTCTTCGACTCATGCTGAATAACTCCCACCCACGTACGCCTATAGCAACGCAAGAACGACGACAACCTGCGCGAGATCCTGGATCTCAGCGCGCCTAATAAACGCGTGAACGACTTGAACGTGTGGCACTTGGAGCGCATGGCGGTCGGTGAGCTGGGCGGCGATCTCAGCGCGGGCGCCGGCGACGTCGCTGTGATCAAGCAGGAGAGCCGCCGCACCAAGCACACACTTCGCAAGATCCTCACAAACGGCGAGAAGTACCAAGCGAAGCGCGAAGAGGTCGTCGCGGCCATGGTCAAGCAGCGCGACGTGCTGCTCGCGGAGCTCGAGGCGGCCAAGGGCTTTTTGGGGCAGATCCACTCGGTCGAGACGGTGGACGCCGAGGTCGTGGAGCTCACGACGCTGGCGCCGGTGGAGAAGCGGTTGCTTGCATCTGTAACGCCACCTGAGGTGTCCCCGAACGTAGATTTGAGCGCCGCTCCCTCTATCTAACTATGCCGACACGTAGAGACTTACGTTGCCGCCATTGCATACAATCTACAAATCAAACCGAAGTAGCTTGAGCGCTCGTCTTTTGTTTCGTTTTTCCATTTTCTTCCGGTGCTTTCTTCTCCTCAAAGCCAATTGTCTGCTGCCGCCGCTGTCGCTGCAAGTTGTCGGAGCCAGCTTACTCGACGTGGAGGCGGTTCTCTAAGTACTTGACCGCGTCGGCCGTGATGACCAGCAGGTCCTTCTGCAGGATCGAGTAGACGTTGATCTTGTGCTGCGGCAGCGTGTCCACGTACGGCAGGTTGCGCGTCGTGAGCAGGAAGTTGGTCGACACCTCGGCGCCGTCCACGAAGAGCGCGTGGTCCCAGCCGCGCGTCTCGAGCAGCTCCTTCATGGCCTTGGTCTTGTTCACCTGCTCATCCGACAGAATCACGCACATGAGACTCTATACCACAGACGGTCTCACTGCAAGAACCTATGGTAACGAACCTCGGCGTCGAGCGTGTCGACAACCGCGAGCTTGCCCTCGCGCAGCTTGGTCGAGAGCGCGACGCGGATGCCCATGGCGCGGACCTTCTTGGGCAGGCTGTACGAGTGGTCGCGCACGACCGGGCCGTGGACGGCGTAACCGCCGCGCCACTGCGGCGCGCGGATGTCGCCGACACGCGCGCGGCCCGAGCCCTTCTGCTTCCAGGGCTTGCGCGTCGAGCCGCTGGTCTCGGTGCGCGACTTGGACTTGTGGTTGCCCGAGCGGCGCGCCGCGAGCTGCCAGCGCACGACACGGTGCAGGATGTCGACGCGCGCGGGCGCCGCGAACACGGCGCCGTCCAGCGTCAGCGGCGCGCCGACCTCGCTCAGGTCCTTGAACGCCAGCACCTTGACCTGCACGTCGCCCGACGGCAGGTACTCCGCTGTTTAGACCAAGCAAAGACAGATATCCACAGTTAGGCTTCTATCACTTCGCGACTCCATCGCATAATCGCCCTGGACGCACCCTGCTCGGCGGTGTACACGACGCGCGGCGCGCGCACCTCCTTCTCCTCGGCGAGGATGAGGTTCACGGGCGCGCTCTCCGCGGCGGCCTGCGTGGAGGCCGCGCGCACGAGGCACGAGCGCGGCGCCGCAGCCGAGAGGCTCAGCGCGCTGACACCCTTGACGAGGCGGTGGAGCGACATGGTGGCGAGCAGTTCGTTCCTAGTGGCGCGTTGTGATCCGCTCGTCCGTGTCTGCAGAGCTCTTTGGAGCCCCACGGGCCAGCCAGCCACGAATACGGCAGGCATCAAATTACGAAAGTAGACCAGTTTACCTCACATACGAAACTAATTCTATATACGGCAGCAATATAAGGTATATGCCGTATCAAACGCGTCCGCGTTATTTTGGCCGCGTGCTTGTCGCATTAAACCGGTTGGATACCGGTATTCCGTTTCCTGCTGGAAACGATCGCAGCCAACGGCGGTGTTGCAGCGGCTCGCGGTCACATCGAAGTCGTCCGTGGCCGCATCATCCAGCGTCCGCTTCGTCCCCAGCTCCTTCGGTTCTCCATGTGGACCGCCGGCCGCCGTCTGCCCGCGCGCGTGGCCGCCACCGCCGCGGCCACCTCCTCCCCGGCCACGCACCGCGTGGTCGCTGGCCGCGCGGCGCTCGTGGGGCTCCACGTCGCGCCGCGTCCGCAGCTCCAGGCGCGCTCGTTCTTCGGGCTCAAGGACCTGCTCTTCGGCGACAAGAAGGACGCCGACAAGCCCGCGCAGCCGCAGTCGCAGCCGACCGCACAGCCAACCTCCGCTGTGGACGCTGCTGTGGTCGCGGGCGCGACGGTCGCCGGGGACACGCCGGCCGCCGTGGGCGTGGAGGCGTCCACGCCCGAGCCGCAGCCACTCGTGGGCAGCACGGACGCGATCCACTACTCGGTCGGCAAGTACGCCAAGCTCGCGGACGGCGCGATCATGAGCTCGCGCGGCAAGACCATGGTGCTGACAACGGCCGTGAGCACGGCGTCGTCGCCGACCGCGCGCCGCAAGGACTTTTTGCCGCTGATGGTGGACTACCGCGTCAAGTACCACGCCGCGGGGCTCATCCCGGACACGCAGCGCCGCAGCGAGATGACCAACACGGACGACGAGATCCTCCAGTCGCGCATCATCGACCGCGTCATCCGCCCGCTCTTCCCGCGCGACTACGTGGACGACACGCAGGTCATCGCGACGGTCCACAGCCTGGACCCGGCCAACGACCCGCTCGTGCTGGCCGTGAACAGCACCTCGGCCGCGCTCGCCGTGTCCGACATCCCGTGGAACGGGCCCGTGGGCTGCGTCCGCGTGGTCGAGATCGACGGCCAGCTCGTGGCGCACCCGACCAAGGCGCAGCGCGACGTCGCGACGCTCGACATTGTGTACGCGGCCAACGAGACGCGCGTGCTCATGATCGAGGCCGACGGGCACGAGATTTCCGAGGACCGCATGGCCGAGGCGCTGCGCTTCGCGCACGACGCCGTGCTGCCGCTCCTCGCCGAGCAGAAGCAGCTCGTGGCGCAGCACGGCAAGCCCAAGCGCCAGTACGTGCGCACGGTCGTGCCCGCGGACGTGCTGGCCAAGGCGCAGGAGATCGGCGCGCCTGTGCTGGAGCAGCTCTTCGCCACGCCGCGGTACACCAAGGCCGAGCGCCAGCAGGGCGAGCGCGAGACGTACGACGCGCTGCTCGCGGGGCTCCGCGCGGCGTTCGACGGCCGCGCGGGCGCGGACGAGAGCGTGCTCCAGCTCGCGGCCCACGACACGGTCCAGGCGGCGCTGCGCGACAAGATCCTCGCGGGCGACCGCAACTGCCGCTTTGACGGGCGCTCGACCAACTCGATCCGCGGGCTCGCGATCGAGACCGACGTGCTGCCCATGGCGCACGGCTCGTCCGTGTTCTCGCGCGGCGACACGCAGGCGCTGTGCTCGGTCACGCTTGGCCCGCTGGACCGCGGCATGCGCCTCCGCACGGCCCACCAGGACCCGACGCAGGAGCCCGAGTACAAGCACGCGATCCTCCACTACGAGTTCCCGCCGTACTGCGTGAACGAGACGGGTCGCATGGGCGGCGTGAATCGCCGCATGGTCGGCCACGGCGCGCTCGCCGAGAAGGCGCTCGTGCCCGTGATCCCGTCCACCGACGCGTTTCCGTACACGGTGCGCATGACCTCGGAGACCATGGGCTCGGACGGTTCGTCGTCCATGGCCACGGTGTGCGGCGTGACCATGGCGCTGATGGACGCCGGCGTGCCCATCAAGGCGCCCGTCGCCGGCATCTCGATCGGCCTCGTGACCGAGGGCGACCCGTTCGACGGCAACAAGCCCATCAACAACTACCGCCTCGTCACCGACATCCTCGGTACCGAGGACCACTACGGCGACATGGACTTCAAGGTCGCCGGTACCGAGACGGGCATCACGGCGATCCAGCTCGACGTCAAGCTGCCTGGTGTGCCCCTGGAGATCCTGTGCCAGGGCATCCAGCACGCCAAGAAGGCGCGCAGCTACATCCTCAAGCGCATGACCTCGGTGCTGCCGGAGCCGCGCACGCAGCTCAAGTCCTCGGCCGGCGGCGGCATCAACGTCGGCGTCAAGTTCTTCATCCCGACGGGCTCGATCGGCGCGCTCATCGGCACGGGCGGCTCGAACGTGCGCGAGATCGAGGCCGCGACCGGCTGCAACGTGAGCATCGACCGCCGCTCGGGCGAGATCCACCTCGTCGGCCCCTCGGACGCGCTCGAGACTGCCAAGGCCATCGTGCTGGAGCAGACGGCCTCGGGCACCTCGTTCTACAAGGTCGGCGAGAAGTACGAGATGCGCGTCGCCGAAGTCATGGACTTTGGCGCGATCCTCGAGTCCACGGCGCCGACCAAGAACCGCGGTTTCGTCCACATCACCGAGCTCGCCCCCACGCGCGTGGAGAACATCCACGACGTGCTCAAGGTCGACCAGGTGATGGAGTTTGCGTGCATTCAGGAGGGTGTCTCGGGCAAGATGTCCCGCAAGGCGCTGCTCGCTCCTCCGGCCGCCGGCCAGGATGCTCCCACGGCCTCGGACTCGACGTCCTCGCCGTCTTCGTACCACAAGCGACCGACCAGTGGTGCGCCCAAGAGAAGAACCAAGAGCCACCACGCGGGAGGAAAGCCTGCGTCGCGCTCTGGCTCGCCCCACCGACGAACATCGAAGCCGCCGTCGGAGAACTGAGCGTGGCCGCCTTGCCGATAGATATACCACATGATTTTCGTCGGCTAACATACAGCACTCTTAATCATAGACCTCACACAAAACTCACATTTACGTTATCTAGTCGCTCACCTCACCATTTCAGCTCTCGCTCGTCCCTTTCGTCTAGCGCGTCTTGTTCATAACACCACAAAAACTCGTTTGAATAGAAGACTCAGCCGGTCGAAGCTTATACCACCGCCTCTGGTGCGCCCACCACGATAGTCTTCTCAGAGTTAGCGCTGCGCTTACGGTTTCGCTTGAGCAGCACGAGTCGATCAACAGGGTCCGCAGCCGCGGGCATCGTCGATGTCATGCGTACTGTACCACGCATGTCGCCCCCACCAAGAACAGCAGAAGCGCGCGAGAGGCCCATTCCGTTGGTCGAGGACATGCGTGAGTTGCCTTGGATCGCGGCATTGAGTGACTGCACCGATGCCGTGAACGAAGGGATCGTTGGCGACGATCGACGGCGCAAGACGTCCCGAGGGTGCGGTACTTTGATACCTGAATTCGTTTTGAAGCCACCTTCGTCATGGAGCGAGTCGAGCACTTCATCCGTAAGAGCTGCGCGATCGAACGAGTTGAGCACGAACTGTCGCAACGCAAGTCGGTAGTTGTATCGCTCAAGTAGAGCGTGGACGTACAACAGCAACATGGGCTCCTCGAAGACTGTCGACTTGGACGCTCGCAGTTTGTTGAGCGACGCATGGGCTTCCTTTTGAGTGATGTGGTTACTCAGGTCCGCAACCAACCGCAGCACGTCTTTCCAGTCTGGGGGAACTTTGCTCAAGAGTACCTGAAGGTGGGATGACGGCGGATGGGTGACGTTACAGATAGCACTGGAGGCACCATTCTGGGGAGGCTCGGGCCAAACAAAGAGCGAGTTACAGTTTTGAGGCACTGAAATGGAGCACTGGGTGTCACGAGCAGTGTCCCAGCCGAGCCGGGACAAGTTGCGACGACCAGCCGAGGATCGGGCAATCAGGCCAAGAACGAAGAAACACGTGCCTCGGATCGAGACAATGGGCGAATCGGTCGCCAACTTCACGATAAGATCGAGCACATCGTGGGCGTAGTGATAGATCAGATCATAGCCTCTCGAAGTGGCAGCAACGTGCCCGAGTGCCCAGAGCGCAGCTCTTTTCTCGAGAGGCACACTGGCCGCGTCACGAAGGCACGAGATAAATTCTGGAATGTGACCAGAATCGAGCAGGATTTGGCAACCTTGGCTGGTCTTCGCGAGCTCGCCATACAAGTGCGGAGGAAGGGGCACGGTACGCGGTCGGAGTGGCAGGAGCTGTAGGGTGAACTCAACCGATTTGAGCATCAATCGCTTTACCCCACCTGATGCTTGATCCATTTCGACACGGAAGTTCCAGACTGCGCGCTCGTTTGTGCCACAAAGAGACGTCTCCGGCGATGTGAGGTTCTGCGGCGTGCGTTGATCCGGTGAGCAAACACTCCAGTCCTTGTTTTCGTCGGACGCGGCTTCAGGTTGAGGAATCGAGGCGTCGTTTTGGTAATCCAACGCACTTGCAAACGTTTCGGAGAGTCGCTCACCACCCGCAGCAGACTGCGTGCGCGTACGCGCAGCCTTCAGTTGTGTATCAGAAGTCAGGTTCGAAGACAAGACGAAACCACCATTGCTCTGGGGCGGTGGTTTTGTGAAGCCTCGACGATCAACGGGCTGGGTACCAAGGAACAAACACGCTTGGAGGGTCTGCTGGGAGTTGACGATGACTGGTTGGGGCATATTGCGTGCGTCGACTACGATACCCTTCACGCGGATCGAGTTCATGCGCAAATCATCTTCGTCTAGAGGAGTGTCTTCTTCGTCGCGGATAGATCCATCAATGTACGTCTCGAGTGTCAAGTTTGACGGCGGTCCACTGCCAGGGGGACCAACGATCTTGACCTCCATGTTCCACGGCATGCGGTAGAGCCAGTCGAGTCCCCACAGTGATCGTTGGTTGCTAGCCTTGTAGTTGCTTCCACGCTTCACGGGCACATGGACCGGAATCGGGGTCGGTCGGCACGGCTTATTCGCAGTAGAAGTCGAAAGACTCCGTTCGCGACCGCAAACATCACGGTTGAGGCCACGGAAGAGCGCGTTCTCGACCGAGTTCACGTACGAGATGAACTTCTCGCGACGCCAAGCAAGGAGCATCTGGGGTATCCAGTCGCCGCACTCTTTAAGGAATGTTAGGCCTTCTGGTTGCGACAAGAACTTCAGCAGCAAAGATTCAGCGCGCTTGTCTCTCAGCTGAATCAGCCTCGTCGGACGCTTCAAGATCATCGCCTGCAAGCACTCTTCGGTTTCGGCAGCCTCCTCAAGCACACTTAGTGCGGCCTTTGCCACTTCTTCTTCTTGGGTTAGCTGAGTTACCAAAGCGTCAATACCCCACTTCGCGAAATCCGCTACCTCAGAACGAAGTAGCGCACGAAGCAGACATGTTGCGTAGAGCCGCAAAGGCTTGGAACCCTCTAGCATCCACGATTGCAGAAGTTTTCTCGAACTGCCGTCAACGGAGTAGTCCAGGTTGGCGAGGATCAGTCGACACAGGAAATCATGACCCTTGGTTGTGCCCATCACGTACAGCCGCTGGAACAAATTCGACTGCTCCATCATCTTCAAGCCTTCCTTACTCGAGCTCATGAGACCAAGGAGAGTGAAGTACTCACGTAACATTCGGCGCGAGCAGTACTCGGGAGAGAACATACGAGCTTTGAGTGCACCAATGTGCGACTCGACGATTGCTGCTTCGGGGCGTGCTTCCAACTCGAGCGCCGCAGAGATTTCAGTCAGAAGTTGTCCTCTTCGGTCCGTCTTGAGGAACAGCAAACCTTCCGGATGGTTCAACAAAAGCGTGTACATCTGACATGCTGGTCGCAGGAATGGCACGAAGTCCGGAATCCACGCCAACTGCGAAAAGTAGCCTTTGTTGCCGGGGTCGCATCGGAAGAAGCCTGAGAGACGCTTGAAGAACTTGGTCTTCATCGCCTCGGAAAGACGTTGAGGGTTTGTCAATGGGCCTTCCAGCAACTCGGAAATGATGTCCCAGTTCCACTTGGTCCAGTTTTTGTCTAACAACACGCGCGATCGATTGTTTAGCATGTCTTTGAACGTGCCATCATCCATCTGCGCGTCCATGGATAGCTTCAGTGTTTGGATCATGAGCTCGCGCGAGGTCACGTTCTCCCGGAGAGGACCCTTCTTGAGTGTGTTTGACGAAAAGTTTGTGAGAGCTCCAGATCGATTCAGGAGTAGCGGCGACGGTCGATTCGTGTCACGGAGCAATTCTGACGCCAGCTGCACACCGTTGACACCGCTTCCTCCGTACGACACCAGCGAAACACCCTGGGCTGCAATACTACCTGAGCTTGCGCCCACGGCACTCGCCAGCTCTGCCAGCATTTCGCTCGCGCGGATGGACTTCTCCCGTTGCAGTCGCTCCAGCAAACTCTTCACGTGGTCTCCGAGGGTCTGCGTAGTCGTCGTTGTCACAGACGTTGCCGACACAAGTCGAGGGAGCGCCAGTAGCTGTGCGCAGTGCTGATCAGGAAGCAATCGAGACGACATACGCAAGATATCCGAAAGCAAATCGATGGCTGGTTCAGCGAGAGAGCGGTTGGTGCTTGTGCCGAGCGTAATAAGTGCATCGAGAATGCCGCAGTGGATCATTGCGAGCAGGATGATGACAGTGTAGTTGTCAAGCAGATTGTGCTGCGACGTCACTGGATTGAACTCGGCGGAGGAAACACTGATAGGAATGGCTGTCGAGACGATGTCACTTGAGTCACCACTTGGTTTGTCGAATGGCGTGCGCTTGTAGAAGATCTCGCATATTGTGGAAAGCACGGCCTTCTGAACATCTTCACCCACCGGGCGCACGAGCAACTGTACAAGCGACTGGAGACCTTGCGGGTTTGATGTCAGAACCACGATACCCTGAGATAACATAAACGGTCAGCCAACGTTCATACCACGTCAGGTTACGATACAATCGTACCGTCCAGGAGCGCATCATTGTAACGATTGCGTTTCGGCTAGCCATCCAGCGCTGTCTACGCTCGTTCCCGGCGGGCAAATCCGTGTCGGTAAATGGTGCCAGCAAGATCTGCGTGTCCATGAAAGGCTCAATGAATCGCCGCGTCGCCGGTTCATTGAGAATCATGAGTAGTGTCAAGATCAGCGAATCAGCCAAGTCCTGGAAAGATGGCTCGAGAATGGCATCGACCAGCACTTTGACACCGTTCGCAGAGGCAACTACTTCGACGTTCGCGAGCACGAGTTCACGGAGTGTTTCCAAGCACACGCGTCGCATGTTGTCGTCCTTGTGGCTTGCGATCGCGACAATTGACGCGACAAGACTGCGCGGCATTTGTGATGCGTCAATTTCCATGATTCGGCGAATCACTTTGATTGCTTGCACGCGCTCCGCGAGCAGTTTCTGTTCACGCTCCATGGAGCGCACCACAAACACAGACAGCGTCTACAAACGGTTCGCAAGGTCGGAGTCAGTTAGTGTCATCGTCCGTGGAGGCTCAGAAAATATAGATGACGCACCGTCTCGGCAAACTGCTTGACGCCGTTGCTGCTGCAGATCGCGTACCGGATCACGCGCAGCGCGCCGGCACGCGTTGACGTGTCCGCGTCGCACACGAGCTTGCGCATGGCCTTCATAATGCGCTCAACCGGGAACGAGTCGAGTTGCATCGGGTCCGTCTTGAGTTCCTAAGGAAACACCGCCCCACAATACGGAGACCACGTCAGCACCTACCAATAGCGGGAACAGGAAAAGCTTCGAGATCCAACGTACGTGACAGAGACGGCCCGTGCTCTCGAGTTTAGACTTTCGATCGAGCCCGCCGCGCTCGATGAGCGTGCAAATGAGCCCGAGCCCATTGTCGGGGCGCCCCACGGAGGTGCGTCGTCCAGACATGGCCCAAACTCCGAACTACGAACAGAAGGGGGCGGGAAGGGGGATTTCCGGAGTGTCGACGGTACTTCCGGGTTCCTTCAAGTGGCGGTCCAGGCGCGAGGACGCAGGGGGTATCTCAAGAGTGATCGAGCGCCGTCACGTGTGCCGTGGCGTTGCTGTGATCCCCGTCTCGTCGCCGCGTTGCGAGGGCGCGATGCTTCTTCACTCCCTGAGTTTCCCTGGCGCGATTTGTCACTCAAAGGGAAATCTTCAAAACACCGCAATTCAGAAATGAATTGCACGCAGTCCCATTAGGACGTTTACTTTCCGCGCAAACAGTACATTACACACTATTCAGCCATTACCAAATCGACTCAAATCAACAGTGCCGTTTCTTTGCTTGGTCTTGTTGTGTTGTTTCGTACTGGTCGTATAGTAGCAGTTGTCGTTGGTGCTCTCTCACTGCCGTTGTGTTTCGTTTCGAAGACAGAATCCAATTTGCTTTCCCCAACGAAGCAAGCAGCCCCCCCTCGTCATCTTCCCTCCATTTCCGCCAGCAACATGGGCACTCGCATCTACATCGGCGGCCTCCCGCGCGACGCGACCTCCCGCGAGGTGCAGGACACCTTCAGCCGCTACGGCCACATCTCCAACGTCTGGATCGCGCGCAACCCGCCGGGCTTCGCGTTCGTGGTGAGTGCTCCCTCCTCCTCCTCCTCTCCGTAGGCGACGACGGCAGCGGTGTGAAGAGGCCCGCGGCCTCCTCCGCACGCACGCACGGCATCCGGCATCTCCACGTGGTTATGCTTCTGCTTCTCCCCCATCTTCTCCGCCTCCTCTTCGCCCCCATGAGGGTAGATTCGCTCCGCTTCTGGCTTCCTCCTTGGCTTCCCTCGCTACGCGCGCCTTCTGAGGTCGCAAATCGCGCTTGTCCGGTTCGCCGTGACTTCCGGGCTATCTGCTTCATGTTTTTGCGGGATCTTCTCGTCACGCGCTCGCGGAAGGCGTTTGCTGTGGTCGCTCTACGTCACCTGCTTCGCTTGTGAGAAGATGTCGTGTGCGTTTTTCTCTTCGATGTTGTCGGGGTGAACGGCGCCCGATCTGCGTGCATAGTGTGGGGAGAATCAGTGCTGCTGCGTCGTCCTCGCGGCCGCTTCCGCTCGCCCTGCTATCGTCCCTGCCTGCATCCCTCCCTGTGCCTCTTCGTCTCTGCGGGATCCACCAACGCTCTTCTTGTCCGTCTCTTCGCTTCATCTTCGTCGCTCCATAGGATTTCGAAGACCCTCGTGACGCCGACGATGCCATCCGTGGCATGGACAATCGCGACTTCCTCGGTGGACGGTAAGCGTTTGCTCCTGCTCATTGTGTGCGGCCTGCGGATTGAGTCATAACGTTTCCCTTATGCTGTAGTGTGCGTGTTGAACTTGCCAAGGGCGGAAGCCGCCGTGATGACCGCGGCGGTGGTCGTGGCCGTGGTGATGATCGCCGTGGTGGCGGTGACCGCTTTGACCGTGGTGGTACGTACATTTGCTCTACCCATCGTCCAAGATGTTGTGTTGATTGGAGTGTTCTATATCAATGTCGTAGGCCGCAACCCGCCGCAGCGTACGGATTTCAAGGTGCGCATCACCGACCTCCCGCGTGGTGTTGACTGGCGCGACGTGAAGGACCACCTCCGCTCGGCTGGTGAAGTGACTTTCTGCGATGTCCAGAGCGATGGCACTGCGTGCGTTTCCCTCTGCTTGTGGCTCTCGTTTCGTTGTTGCTGGGTGCTGACTCTTGCAACCTTACGTATTCTAGCCTCGCAGAGTTCCAGACGCGTGAAGACATGGAGAACGCGGTCGCCAAGCTCGACGACAAGGAGTTCCGTGGCTCGTACATTCGTGTTACGGCTGAAGGTGGCCGTGGCCGCTCGCACTCGCCGCGTCGTTCGCCGGAGCGTCGCTCGCGTTCGCGCTCGCCTGAAGCTCGTCGCGAGTCGCCCCGCCGCTCGCGCTCGCCGTCCCCTGCGGCTGCCCACTCGCCGCCTCCTCGCAAGAACTCGGTCTAGACGTCTGTCGGCTCCACATCATCTCGGCGAAGCCACTTCGAAGAGGTTATGTCAAGAGACGCGATATCGGCCCGCTCAGCCTTTTTGCTTTATATCGTCGAAGACAATGAAAACGAAAATGCCCCGAAGCCTTCTCATGATTGTGGTTAACCCTTCTTTAAGCGGAATCTCACCCAGTCGTACGCGTGGTGCGCCCATTGCCGATGGGTCTTGAGTGACATACATGCCGCCTATGTCAGCGAGTTCACGCCTACTCACGCGCCTCATGATGGCGATGTGTCTCTGTTGGCATTCAGACACGCATCAAAGCTTGGACCACGAGGGCTTGGGCGGTGGCGTGCACGAGCCACCATTGCCTTTCCTCGAATGCTCTAGAGCTGGTACTCGCGCCAACCCCTTGATCGAAGGAGTAGCTGCGATCGGGTGGATCAAACGTGAACACAAACGCACAAGGAATAGAAGAACCAAAGGCGAATTCTCTTCCGACCCGATAAAACCAACTCCTCCATTTGATGATGCCAATGACCGCTGCCAGCGGCCCGAGACAAAGCAGGCTACTGGAAGACTGACTACCACTGCAACAAGACAAGCGGATGATCGAGCCGCGCGGACGGAAGAAGTAGAAGACCGAGCGTTTACTTATGCCGCAATCCGAGAGACAACTTAGATGTCCTTGCGCTGGAGTCCTGTGGGTTCAGCGAGCAGGTTCACAGTTAGCAAGGGATCGAATTCCGCTGAAAGAGGTATACTGTGGGCGTACCAGGCGGGAGCGACTGGGTGAGCTTGTCAGCCTTCTCGGTATCCGTCACGCAGAGCGTGTACAGGTACTTCGAGCAGCGGATCTTGAACTTGACGACCTGGGCGGTCTTCTTGATCTTCACCGAGCGGGCGTCCTTTCGGCGCGCCTTCTGAAGGAAATCGCGGATGTCGGTGATTTGCTTCGGCTACACACGGGGAAACAACGCTGTGAGCTCGTCTATTTCGACGACGGGAAAAACGGCCAGCACGAGCGCTCGCGGTCGGTCGTCGCGTGATGGTGATGGTCACGGCGGGATTCAACACGAGAGATCACAGCACGACAGGCGCGTCCAGGGGCAGGAATCTCAGGTAAGGTGCTGTAAGGCGATCTCCGTCTCAGGAGCGACGCTCCATCTCGATGGCGAAGGATCGCTTCGCGTCGCACGTGCCATCTCGATATCCTATGCTGCCCCTGAGACCGCACTGCTCCGATGTCCGCGCCCCATCCACCGCGGGATCTGTGCGCGCGTGATGAACCCATCCACCGCCGACGGCCGACGCGAGCGCGCGCTGCATTTACGTCGCCAAGGACGCACCATTTTCCTTCGGGTCTTCTAAACTCTACTACGGTTCCCGCAGGTCCCCAGTCACAGTTCCAGGCCACAGGCGCGAGGGCTTTGATTGGTGGTGGACTCCGTTGGTTGGCGGCGCAACACACACACTTGGGGCACCACCGCGTTTTGATACAAACCGCTTTTTACACCTGTAAGGAGTATTTACACATGGGTACCTTGACCGTACTGGTACAACTTGTAAAAACAAGAGAGGGTTTGGGTCATTCGAAAACAACACTGTTTGAACTACCCTATCCCTGAATAGAGAACGAAAAGCTCCAAATCGTCTGCGGCTAAGTCCTGATGAGCGACAATCCACATCAGGGGACTCCACGAAATCGTCGTTTTGCTGCTAAAAATGCCTTTCCATCGCTAATACCAAGGTTATTTCCCTGGTTACGCTCCTTCCCCCAGCATTCGAACACAAGGCGAGACGGCGCGGGAACCAACTGCAGGAAAACAGACCCTTGCATATTGGCGGCCCGTCGCTTTAGAGAACGCCCGGGTACATCCACATGCACCGTACGCGCAGCAGCGGCCCGCCGCCGCCACCGGCCTCCTCGTCCTCCGCCGGCAGCCTCTACAGCCACCTCGTCCAGATGCACGCGCCGCCGCGGCATCATCATCCGCAACCGCACGCTGCGGCCGTCCACAGTACGCCAACGGCCGCGTCCACCGCCACTCCATCGCCCGCAGCCAACGCGGCGGCCAACAGCAACGCCAAGACGCAGGAGTGCCATATCTGCCTCGACGACTTGCGTACGGAGCTCGTGGCGTGCCCGTGCGGCCACGTGTACCACTACGAGTGCATCGCGCAGGCGCTGCAGGTGAACAAGCAGTGCCCGATCTGCCGGGGCCGCGCGACGCCGAACCAGCTCGTGCGGCTCTTTCTGGAGGTGCCCGAGCAGCCGGCGCCGTCCACGGCCGCGCTAATCGCGAGCGCACAGGGCAGCGCCGAGCCGCAGGTCGCGGCGCTGAACGAGCGCGTGTCGGCGCTCATCGAGCGCCTCCAGTGGCAGAAGAAGCAGTACGACATGCTTGTGGGCGAGGTCAAGCGGTCGCGCCACCAGACCGAGCAATTGCTGGTGGACAAGCAGACGCTGCTGCACCGTGTGGGCGGTCTGGAGGCGAACAAGAACGAGCTGCTGAGCAAGGTGGCCAAGTACCAGATCGAGCTGAGCCGCCAGGCCGAGGCCGCGCGGCAGCTCGCGGTGAACCAGAGCGTGCTCAACTACCTCAACTCGTGCGACGCCGAGGCGCTCGAGGACGAAGTGCAGAACCCGCGCGAGCTGGTCGCGGCGCTCAAGAAGGCGTGCAAGTTCCGCCACGACCAATACCAGAAGGCTATCAAGGAAAAGGCCAAGCTCAAGTCTATGGTGCAGAGTCTCCAACAGCAACTCGGATCCAGTGGCGGCGTGAACGTCAACGAGTACGATCAGGACATCCGGCTCGCGGGCAAGAACAAGATGAAGAGCCCCATGGAGGCCAAGCGCACATATTCGTCCACGGACTACACGACGCCGCACGAAATGAAGAAGCGGAAGATCACGATCTCGCCCGCAGGCGTGGCCTCCCATTCTTCTCATGGTCTCCAGCCGCAGTCATCGTCTTCGTCTAACAGTGCGTCCACGGCGAAGCAAGCACTCTCCAACTTCGGGCAGCGTGGCGAGGCGCCGACGTTCCGGTCGAGTGCGTACACGGACGTGGCCGTTCGCCCCATGGCGACGGCCAACATGCCCCGCTCTCACACCGGCTTCGCCCGCAGTACGTTCAACCCCAACCAGTACGGTTCCTATAACCTGATGCCGTCCCACGAGCCCCCCGTGCAAGCGTCAGACCAAGCCGTGTGCCGTCGTGGCTACGATGAAACCGGAAAGCTCACGAATTACTTTATCCCAAAGGAGACAAAGCGCCAGTCGCAGACTTCGATGCACGCGAAGAACATGCCAAACGGGCACCATTTCGCAGGCTCGAACTTGTCTCATGGCGCCCAGAACCGCAACAACATGGCGCCGAACGCAGGCTCCCGTGGGTCAGGCGATCGCCGCGACTACCCACTCACGACCTGGCTCCGCAAGGGTCAATAATGAGATGTTCATGTCGACTGCGTGCGAGAATGCGTCAGCACGGAAGTGTGTAGATGGCAAACGCCTGGTTATGATGTCGATCTGATGCGTATAAATTATTCTTTCTGCTCCACCAAAACTCCACGTTCCTGTCAACTCTCACGAGTGTCCTCCTGCTCACTGACTTGTGGATGCAGCCTCGCATGGAGCCCACGAAACACCCCTTGAAGTTTCTGCTGCTGCTCAATTATGAACAGCTCAAACTGATCAACGGGAAACTGCTTTGCGGGGACTAAAACGCCCTGGATATCAGAAATGGAGAGGAACCTGTTCCCTCCTCCGAATGCCTCCTCTTGGTTGGTATCTCCACGAATGGCTGGCGACGGCAGCATCATCTCCACAGGCTCAACCATTGGAACGACATCCACTGATCGGCGACGTATTCCATTACGCACAGCAGAACCGACATCCTCCCCGACGGCAGGTAGCGGCGTAACGCGCGCGATGATAGCGTACAACAGCGTCGCTACATTCTTGAGATTGGCGGACACTGCTTTTGGCACGCTCGCACTCCCGACCCCAATCTCCCACGGCCGAAGCACGACATGTGGGACCAGCACGCGCAGCAGCATGAAGTTGGCGAGGATGATCTGGAAACGCGGATAGGCCGTACCAATGGGTGCTACGTAGTCGTCTTGCGTGCTGCGTGTTGCACCGAGCTCGTCAAGATCAAGAGCTTGCCGCTCCATTTCAAAGAGCGGATACTGTTTATGAATCACAGGATACTGTCAATGACTCAATAATCCCAGAAGAAATCAAATGCCTTACCGACGCCGGAAGGTACACGCCATCCGATGTCAATCGTTTCCAGAACTCTTGGATCCCGCCGGGCACGTCGCCTTTGTCAACTGCCTTTACAATCGCGTCGACGATACCCTTCACTCGCACTTTGAGTTTGACGGCTCTGCTGTGTTCGGCTATTGAACTGGAAGTCGATGAACCGTGGGATACGCCTGTGACGGCAGCGGATTGGAAGACTCCAAACCACTTTGAGATCCCCTTTGGCGTGCGGAACAAGCCTGATTTCGTGCTCACGTCAATGTCCAAGGAGGGGTCCTGGAAGATTGACAATAGCGGCGTCTTCACTAGCTTCCCAAGCCAGACTCGAGTGGCGTCGAAGTATAGGTTTAGCATCGGCTCGAAGTCCTACCAAACACGGGATCACATTTAATTCTCCATCCTATCGCAAGCGACAAAAACTGTCAACCTTACTCACCTGCAAGAACTTCTCACGCAGCATCAGCTTCTTTTCGAGCACTAAGTGTTGCAACTCGAGCACGGCCCTCACTGCTATCACTGCGGACCGGAAAATTTGAACCGCGGGCATTGACTGCTCGCTTGTGGCTCCTTCGCCATTCTCTCCAAAGGGTTTGATAACTCCATTTGCCGCGTCATGTTCGATGCGCCAGCGCGGACGACGGATGCCGGTTGCATTCGAACTCGAGGAGGTATCAAACAGCTGAGTCAACCTGCGACGGCTCTCGAGTCGATCTTGCTGCTGTTGTTTACGGTTGACAATCGAGGTCAGGTCGCTCTCACTGGCATGACCAACTAACAATTTCGATTCCGCTGCTGCAGCCCCTGGAAGTGCGGCGGCCGACTGATCAACCTCTCCGCGTAAGAGCTGTTCGAGTAACTGGTGCGACATTTCAGAAGCACCATGAGCCCTGACCAACAGAGCGGATCCAGGTCACGATTGATCTCACCTCTTCATCTTTGTCTGTCCACTCGACCTCTGGCAAGATCTCCAATGTGCTCCATCCACGGATTGGCGACGGCGCTTGCCTTGCTCGTGGCTGATAATCGTCCTCATACTGTTCGGTCGGACCCTTTGTATCTGTTCTGTCAATCTCTCGACCAGCAGAGCTGTGAGGCGGATCCATGCTTGCTGGCGTTTTGCTCCGCGTATCAGTTGCACGGTCAGGGGCGTCTTCGTGCATGACATCGCTAGACCTACGGCCAACCCGAATCTAAGAATGTGATGCAAAGAGTTGACAAACACTCGATTGCGTACCTTTTCTCTGTGCTTTGGTTTTTGACGATCGCCTGGAGCTCTTCGTTTTGTTGCATGAGTTTGATGAGCATCCACTCCACCGAATGCGAACGCTCGTCACGCGCGGAGGGTTTAGGCGAATCTGGTCGTGCACATGCAACCCTTGAAGTTCCTGACGCTCTGTTCTTCTGTGTAACTCTTAGACTCGGACACCAAAGGATCGTATCGCTGCTTAAGGTGGGTTAACGATCACAGTCTTACCTGCACGTCGTTCAGAACTGTTTGCAGCTGCTGAACCTGTTTTCTGCTTGCGGCAAACCACATGTATGAGCCGCTCCAGTGAAGGAAGCCGTTGTGATGGTTACAATGCGAGCCTACACAACGATCTGACGTCGCTCGTGGCGCTGATCTCGGCGCTGGCGGTCTTTGACAGCCCTGATCTCGTCCTCTAGCTCCTTTTTCTGACGCAGCAATGCTACCCCATGAGGTTGATATCCACCGTACGAAGCGCCAACGAACCCAAGAGGATCCATTCTCTAGCACGGAATTGCTACGAGTGTGAGCCTTCTCACATGCTCGAGCAATAGAGTGATCAAAAGAGGCTTTATTTTCGGAATGGAACAGTCTCACAACGCCAGACCAATTTCGATCTGCGACGACACATCATCAGCTTGTAGCTGTGACCTCAGTTGTTTGAGCAGTCGTAGCCGCCAATGCAGCAGCCGCTCGAGCGTCCGCAGCAGCCTGCTCCAGTGCCTCGATCGATTGGAGCATTTCCAGGGCCTTCTCCATGATGTCAGACGACGACTTGATGATGGATGAAGCCGCCGACACGCTCAGCGAGGTGACCGGCGACGAGTCCCGCGAAGCCATTTCGTCCAGCAACTTCTTGAGGGACTCAAGTTCTTGCTTCACGACATCCACACGCCCGGCCACGTGGCTATATTGGCACTTCATTTCTCCGCAAATCTGCGGCAGCATCTCATCGGCGTCGCCGATGTCCAAGACGCCCGGGGTGTGGATGCCATTGGACGCGTACAGCTCATACTCGGCAACGTATGCCTCCACGCGCAACGCGTACGAGCACGACGATGTCTGTCGCACGTCGAACACTCGTGGCGTCGCGTCGACATCGTGAGCGCGAACAAGTTCTACGGTTACTGAGAAGCGCTGCGCGCCGTACTCGCCACAGAGATCACCGTCATCAAACACGGCGTACTTGAACTTTTTGTAGATGGGGTCAAGCTTCCACCCACGGAAAATGCTAGGGGATGATACGGAAACACCAACAGTCATCAGTTAGCGCGCGCCCATGCACCGCAAAGTGCGTCACGTCGTACCCAAGGATCTGCCGCCGGGCCAATGGCGCCGTCGTACTCGTCGTCTCGGGAGCCGGTGTCTCGGCATCGCCGCTAGAGACAGGCTCAGTCTCCGCTTGATAGGCCTCAGTTTCCGTCACCTCCACTTCCGCAGGTGGAACTTCGATGAAAGTGACGTTCTTCAGGTGGCAGATATCAATCAGCACACTGATCAAGCACACAGGCAGCGTGAGCAAATCCGTGTGCCATGAACAGGGAGCACTATCATAGGGAAATACCACATGAATACAGACCTCTTTCCTTCGATTTCCGCCTCGAAATTGCCCATACAGCCGACGGAGTCCGCATACCCCGCAAAGGGACCTACATGTGGAGAAGCGTGTTAGCAAAACCCATTGCAGCGCCGAGAGATGCGATGCTCAGCGGCGTATGTTTCGTTACCCGTCGGATCCAGCGGCGCTCGGTAGGGAAAAGGCCCAAGGCTGGGTGTCTCCGGCTCGGCGCGCGGTCGCGGCACAATGCGGATGTCCACGCGGGGCCCGGCTTCGCACAGCGAGAGACCGATCGCGAGCGCCGACGCGACGCAGAGCGCGAGCCGCGGCATGTTCGGCATCCCAGTATGGGGCAACGTGGCCGGGCATCGTGACTTGTTCCCAAACTACCTGTCTAAGCCGATCCCAGCACATCAAGCATATTTGGAAGGTATACTGGTTTAAGACGCACTTGAAGTCCCCAGATCGCGGAATGATGGTCAAACGCGATTTCTTGGGGCGGGGAAATGTGCATTTGGGTCGTCAAAGGGAAACCTGCGCCCGACAAGCACAAGGGAAACCCACGACGCCCGAGGCCGCGGTACGCGAAGGAGAGCGCGATGGACGTCGCGCAAAATGGCACAATCTTCGAGTGTGTGGGCAAGATGGTGGCGGCGCTGGAGGCCGTGGGCTCCGCGCTGCGTGAGGCCGCCGCACGGCCGCGTCAAGACCAGGAAAACGACGACCACGGTGCGCGAGCGGCCGTGAAGAATGTGGAAGACAACGCGAAGCGGCTCCATTTACTAGTGGATGCTATGGGCGCACAGCGAGTACTCATGCTGTCTGCCGACCAGCTGATGGAGGCCGGGATTGTGCTGTACAACGCCGCGCGTGGCGCGTTCAAGAGCTACCAGGCGACCGGGAACGACGATGAACCGCACGACCCGTGCGGTGCACGATTTCCGATCCTCTTTGTGCGTTTTATGGCTGCTAGAGTGATGGGCCTGGCGCTCTCGTGTTCCAAGCTTACTGTCAAGGACACCCAGGGAGAAGGAGGTGCTCGAGATCAAGGTGTGTTCGTCGACGACTGCTTGGATGTGCTTCGCTCGTATGGACGGGTCGGATCACTTCTCCTGGAGACAGCAACAGCCGACTGTGACAAGTGCTTTGAGTATCTGACGCTTGCCAAGGAAGCTCTTGAGCGCGCTAACTCGATCTGGGGCCAAGTCGGCTTATCGTGCCTCACCCGATTCAAGGACGGAGTTGAGCTCGAAGAAATCCTTCAGGACCTATGGGACTTTTGCGTAGATCGCATTCGGATCATAAGGCTGTTACAATCATATGAAGCAGAAGGTGCGTCGGTGGTCACGATCATTGAGACTCTCCATGAACTCCAAATGCTTCTTCCGTTCATGTTGGGCAACACCAAGAGTCTCTTAGAGATCATCCAACATGCTATTGGTGAGTGGAGCAACAGTGGTCGCCACACCGATTTAGTCGTTCTTGGTGAAGAAGCTTTACGGTTGTGCGACGCGGTGGAAGCAACCCAAGATATCGCGGAAGAATCATCTTTACCAGCGTTCAAGTACAACTTCCTGAGGCGGTTGTTGACATCTCTCGTGGCACTCGGTGAGGTCGAAAAAGCTGAAGCTTGCTTTTCACTGCTCGGCTCCAACAAGGACCCGTCATCAGTCATCGCAATGGTCAAGCTCTACCTTCACAACGAGCAGAAGGAAAAAGCAAGTGTGGCACTCAACCACTTGTTTCAGCGTGATGATGTCGCAGCTTCTATCGCTGGAGCAAGAGTTTTCGTCGAAGCCCACGCTTTCAGCGAAGAATCTATCCAAGTGTATCGAACGCTTGAGCGTCACTATGGAGACCATGTGCTGGAAATTAGGCTCGATCTGGCGTGCACTCTCGCGACATCTAGCTCGCCTCATCATCGAGCACAAGCCATTTCGGAAATGACGCGGGTCATCGAGATGTTGCCTGGGTTGCCAAGGTAGTGTGTTTGTTGGTCTGTCGGTCAAGCCAAATACCTGATACCTAATCACTCTTCTCACTATTACAGGGAGAATCGATCGGCCATGCAAAGTCAAGTTGTACGAATTCGACAAATCATTCATGATGCTGCTGGAGCTGCGCTGAATAGTGATGCCAATGAGGTGAGCGCTATCTTGCTATGAGGCTGGAAGTCGTATGTAGCATTTACAGCACGCCCATATGCCAGGAATGCGCTGCTTGGGCGGAGTTGGGTATCCAACAAGCAAATTCCGCACAAGAGGTAGCAGTGTTCAAAAGGTGAGAAGTATGCTGATCAAGTCACTTGGATATGTCACGCCTAATGAAAGCTGGAAAGAATTATTGCTGCAGCGTACCTCAAGCTCAACCGGCACACCGACAGCCGACGATTGGCGAACGAGGCATTCAAGTTGGACTCCTCGAAGGCGTCAATCTTCTCTGCGTTTGAAGCGTCGCTGGGTGTGAATGAAGAAAACAGCGCTGGAGCCACCAGCCTGTTGCGACAATTGAGAGAGAGGGAAGATTTCGAGGCAGCAGATCTTGTATCCTACGGATACGCCGCAAACTGCGCTGGGCGAGACGACCTCACTCTATCGATCATGGAGGATCTGTGCTGCATTCTACGTGATGGAAGTGTCGTCATCAACGAGCTACCTTTCGGGGCACTTCTCCAAAACACAGCGCAACTCGCACTCAAAGCAATGACTGCAGCACCCGATACACATGCGTCCTATGCCAGCAGCTTCTTGAAGTATGCTGACATGTTCCTCGATGCCGCGCGAAGAATTAGTAACGCTGAGATCGACGAATTTGCACCTGAGACTGCTTTCGTTTGGTTCTACACCATGAGGTAAGATAGATATTCTGTCAACGGGAGGAGTTGGTTACTGACATTTTCAATCTTAGCTTCAATGTGGCTCGCAGCAGCAACAACTCCATCTTATTCGTTCGAGCTGCAGATATCGCGAGCGCAGCGCAAAGAGTTTTTGGTGAACAGTGCGAAGTCTCCTCTCGCGAGCTTGAATGTCTACTCGCGGCGTTGAGTGCTGATATGACAAGATTTGAAGCGATCGATCACATGCATCTGGGGGATGTACTTCGTGTCATCGAACGTATCAAATCACTGAGTTCGGGAAAGAGTGATTATGACGATTTCGTGGTTCGTTGTGATGTGCTGTACCCAAGATAAGTGCGTTTAGCATTGACCTCACGAATGGTGTTCGTAGGCCAAAAGCGAGATTGCGATCAGACTGAGATTGAACGATGGAGACGTGGACTCAATGAAGTGCCTCTGCCACGACAAGATGCGAAAAGATGTTAGCAGCTTCATTGAAATCGGAGGTACCCATCCATATCACATTCCTCCTTCTTCGCTTGGCTCTAACAAACGGTTCAATGCTTTTCATTTACCCACGTAGAATTGGTCTTGCAAGCTGCACGGTTTGACGAGGCGAAAGTGGCAAGTACTATGTTCTATACTATCTTACTCATTGCTATCGAACTGACTTCAATCTCTATTTAGGTGCGCCGGTCATATCGTCTACTCGCAAGCGAAATGTTCAAGCGTGGGTAAGTGATCCGATCAATGCTAATCCAATTTGTGTGTCACTGAAGCTAAACTTCGTGCAGTCTGCAACTCTTACTTCAGAGCGACACAATAGATCAAGACAATCTCTGCTACCTTTTCCGACGCCTGATAACACTCGCCGAATCTCGCAGTGACACCATCGAGTGGTTCGATCAATTATTGCAACTCGAGGCTAGCGTGAATATCAAGTTCTCAGACCTTGACGCGGAGTGGTTTGTCGCCAAAGCATGGAACCTGGTACCGTATGAGATACACGTGAGCCAGAGATTTTTTGCGAATCTGACGCTATACCAACTCTCTACAGGGTGTGCAGTGCCACCGAAGTCAGTCGTTCCCGGAGTCCCAAAAGTTCATGAAGACTGCTTTAGCTTTGTTGGGTACGTCAAATACCTGATTGGTGGACGTGATTTTCAACGCTAAGGCTGCTACCCAGAGAACATAGGTTCGTCTTTGACGAAACTAGCAAAAGATCTTCACAAGCAGTACCAAGACCTTTCTCTTCTTGAGACTGGAGACATCTTAAATGTCGATTGAGAAACCGGCGAGTCAAGACGTAAATGCGTAGTCAAAATCGATCGATTTAGGATCAAGTGTCACACTAAGCTTCGAAGACATCGGCTCGCGGTCCCTGCGAGCTGATGCCCATCGCGTGGATCTTGGTTGCCTCCATATATGCGAGCAAAGATGGCAACTCCTCAACCGTCTCCTTCTTCAGCAGCTTCGAGGCCCACTTGCGCTCGGCGTACTCGCAGATCTGCGCTCAATACATCGTTACATATTCAACCACCTAACCAACGGATCGCACTCAGTCGAACAATACCTCCTTGATATCTCTGCAAGAGAGTCCACTCGAGATCCCGGCAAGCTGCGCAAGATCGTCTTCCTTCAACTGCTTCGCATATCTACATTCATTGCAATCGGCCACGTCAGTGCAATTCCGTCGTCTCGAGCAATCTCGATGGCCACACTCCAACTGACCGAGCAAACACCGCATGACGAGTGTGTTCGTTGGGAAGATCATAGCGAATGCTCAAGTCGAAGCGACTGATCAGGGCCGAGTCGAGGTCTTGCTTCCTATATAAATCACGATACCCGCCGCGTTCAGATTCAAGACACGTGGGGCGAGTATCTCTTGGTCAACGCGCCGTACCGGTTGGTCGCGCAAACCACGGTAGTCTTTTTGGCCGACGCAAAGCCTTCGACCTTCTGCAGCAGCACCGACAAGATGCGACGCGAGGCCTCATGCATGGTTCCGCCCGAGCGATCGCCGGCAAGAGCGTCGATCTGTACGGGTAGATCGAACATGGTCAGAGCCCACGACATGATCCAGTCACCCAACTAGCTGAAAACCCACCTCGTCGATGAAGATGATGGCGCCGTCAAACTTCTCGCACGCGTCAAAGATCGCCGACATCTTCTTCTCGCTGTCACCGTACCACTTGGAGACGACGCTCTCGATGGGAATGTGGATCATCGGGATGCCCGCTTGCTGCGCGATAATCCGCGCGCTCAGCGTCTTGCCCGTGCCCGGCGGTCCCTCAAACAGCACGGCGCGTGGCCGGTTGCTCTCGTACCGGCACCGCGTCTTGCGCGCGATCTCGTCGTAGAGATCTGGGTTCTGGAGCGCCAAGACCACCGTGTCTTCGATCTCCAGCTTTACTTCGTCGTACCCCGCCTACACACAACAGCGATGAGCCCACGAATCCCAAAAAGTACGTCTCCGCGCTCTGAATCGTACGAGGCTGTCCCAGTTGAGTGCATCGTCGCTGTCCGTCGGTTCATACACGTCGATGCCAAGTCCCTGGAGCTGCTGGATCGCTTCCTCCTGCATCAAGATTCAGACCAAGCAACAGCCACTTCTGTGAGCCGGATACCAGACAGCGCCTGCGCTCGGTCAATCCTCTCACCTTGGAGCCTGCCGGCGTGTTGAGCGCCGGTGTCTTTTGACCGCGATCGACCAGCATCTTGCGGCGCGTCTGGTCACGCTCAAACTTGAAGAACGCGTGGACGTTCGGGTACGAGTAGAGCTCCTTGTAGGCGTCGACGACGGCCGCGACCTCGCTCGTGGTCAGACTCTCGTCTTTGTAGAACACAAACTTGGTGCCCTTGTTGCCCTGCATCGACGTGTCTCTCAGGAACTGGAACGAGCCGTGGCCGTCCGCGTACATGTAGTTGGCCGAAGGCTGGTCGTACGACTCGACAATCGACTTCTTGTCCACGTCGCCGCTCTGCACGGCCACGACCTCGATCGCCGGCTGCGCGCGGCCCTTGCGCTTCTGCAGCGCCAGCAAGAAACGGCCCAGCACCGCCTCCTGGTCCACGAACGGCGGGCACACAAACTCGACGCGGATCGTCGAGACGCCGTTCGGCGCGTGCGTGCGCGAGATCGCGATCTTCTGGATCGGATACGACTTGGGGATGCGCGACTCCGCGCTCTTCAGCGTCGCGCGGAACTCCGACACTTGCTCGCGCAGCAGCTCCACCACGTCGGCGTACTCCAGCGGCTTGCCATACACAAGAACTCGCGTCAGTACGACTCCTCGAAGTGAGGGGATTCTCCATGTGTCTCTCACCTTGTCGGCTTCCTCGCTCCGCGCCGCGTCCGCCGCCAGCGCCGAGGCCACCGCGGCAGCGCCCGCAACCGCAAGCACCAGCGGCGCAGACGAGCCGCGGCGCTGCTGCGCGTACAGCGCGTGCGCTGCAATCGCATTCTAGGGATCCCATGACCAAACCATCCAGCGTCAACAGCTCCAATTCCAAATAAGATCCCAACAACTTCCACAGAACGCACCTGCGTTGTGGTCGGTTGTTGCAGCGCGGACACCGAGCGCGCGTTGCGCAGCGCTGTGACGCGCGCGCGCGCCCACAGCCGCGTCAGGCGGCCCGCGAGCACCATCGTCGATCACGAGAAAACTGAGGATCCACAACATGCCCATTCCAGAAGCCGCGTCCCAGAAATGAATAGTACCCCCTTCTGGTGAAGGGGTTACAATTCTGTGAAGAAAGGTGCTTCCATTGGCTTGTTGTCACTGATCGTGTCCCAAACTTCGAGATCGATCCGAGTCGAAGACCGATGAAGCTGAGCGCGTCCACACGTCCCGTGTCGTCTTCTGAACGACCAGTTTCTTTGCAAAGCGTTTTGTATATTTTTTGTTGTCTATGAGGAAATCGGGCGGCTACTCGTCCGCCACGGGTACACATCGGATGTCCGCGACCAAGTGGTGCACCTTCGGTGCGTACGACTTGACCCGCTCCACGTGCTCGCACGTGACGCGCCAGCGCTTGCCAAACTGCTCACCGAGCGCCTGGATGCTCGAGACCACGTGCTGCTCCCAGGCCTCGCGGTTCTCGACGGCCACGTTGTCGTGGACGTGCATCCAGCCGCCCGACGGCTTCAGCACCTGCGCCGCGAGCGGCCAAGCCTTCTCGCTCGTGGGCAACAGCCCCAGGTTCACGCGGTCGGCGACGGCGCCGATCGTCGGCGCGCTCAGCTGGTTGTCGCCCTCGTAGATCTTGCACTTGTGGGCCACGTGGTTACGCGCGAGGTTGAATCGCAGCGCGTCGACCGAGTCCGGGTTCCATTCACACGCGTGGACGAGGGAGGCGCCGCCGTGCACGAGAAACGGCACGACGTAGTACCCGATGCCGCAGAATAGATCGACGATGACGTCACCGACACAGCCGATCGCACCCATACGAGCCTTCTCCGTGACATTGCCCGACGAGAACATGACCTTGGTGAGATCCCAGCCGTACGTGATGCCGTTCTCGCGCACCTCGACCCATCCACGCTGGCTCGGGCGCGACGACTGGATCGCCGTCGTGTTCACGTACAACAACTCAACGTGGCTCTGGCGTTTCTCGCCCGCGTCGATGAACTCCTTGCGGGCCACGCGCGAGAGCCGCGGAGTCGTTGCCTGGCACACAGCCGCCCACATCTGTGCAGCGAATGGCGCCCACTCGGGTTCCAGAAACGAGCCGCGTGCCACGAGCAGGACGTCGCTGACGAATTCATAGCGCTCCGGGATGGCATCGATAATACTGGCTGGCAACGCGTGACGCTTCGCAAATCCCTCGACCGTGAACCGCACGACGTCATTACGGTTCGAACCGGCGGCCTTGCCAAACTTGTTGCCGTACGCGTCGTCGTCGACCACGATCTCGAGTGCCTGCAGCTCTGCGCTCAACGTTCGCGCCGTGGCGATGTCGGGCGTCACGGGCAGCAAGAACGCCGGGTTGTCGCCGATCTGGCGATCGGGCACAACATGAACACGGCGTGATTTGTCGTACACGTTGGTTGCTTCCAAGAGCGTCTTGACGGCCTTGACTTGCTTCTTCTCGGCAAGGACACCCAACGGATGGGACACATCGAGGGGCGTCACATCAGAGGCAACAATCGAGGCGCTGTTTGATTCGGACGGCGGTGGAGATTCTCCACCGTCATGTCCCGCGGAAGCAGCATCTGTCGCCGAGTTCACACCTAGCACGTGGTTGCTCGAACCGACCTTGTGGACAATCACCAGCTCGCACGCGAACGACGACGAGTAGCAGTGGCCAAAGCCAAAGACCTGGAACCCACCGCCGATCACGAGCAGCTCATTGCGAGCCGGCAGCCACGTGCCCGTGGAGTACACCAAGGCGGCACGCGCGTGGTGGTCACTGGCATTGCTGTTGTTGTTGTCGATCGCACCGAGCAGCTGCCATTCCATTGTCGACGTGCTGAGTGAGTAGATCTTCTGAGGCGCATTCTTGCTGCTCTCGGTCGAACTGGCAGCGCTTGTTCCACCGCACACGACGACGTGAGCGCCACCATCGACCGCGCAGGCAGCCGCACCAAACAGGCCGGCTGTCGGGCCCTGCTCGGCGTTCTTGATGATTCGTTTCTCCCAGATCTGCGCAACCGCGTCGAACAGCCAGAACACGTCTCGGCGACCGGCGTCAGCACTCGAGGTCTCGTCGAGCGAGGCGAGCCCGCCCCACACGAACAGCTGCTTGCTGGCAGGAATTGACACGCCGACGTGGTCGAAACGAGCCGCAGGAACCTCCGAGCATTCTACAGAGCAAAGCACGAGTTAGCAAAAAGCTGCGGCACTCGCTCTCTGACGCATAACGCACCAATCTTCTGCCAGGCCGGCTCGGCCGCCGCCAAGTCGAGTGCGTGGAGATCATTGAAGACCTGGGATGCATCGCGTCCGCCGTACACGTACATGGTCGTCCCCACTATGAGTCATAAATAAGCTCGTAAGTCCTAACCGTATCAGTGAGCTACGCCCAATTGTTCCGCAACCGACGTACCGACACTGCATGAGTGCTTCCATCGCGCAGCGGGCGCCGTCTCGCCGCCCACAGTCACCTCCGCCCAGGTCTTGGTGACCAGGTCGAACGCGTGGACGTCGTTGAAGCACTTGAGCGGGCCGGCACGGCCGCCGAACACGACCATACGGTCGCCCACGACGACGGCTGAGTGGTGCATGCGCGCGGACGGCGGCTCGCCCGCGGTCTCGACGGCGGCGCTGCTGTGGTCGTCGCCGTTGCTCGAGACCACGACCAGATCCGCGAGCCGCGAGGTCGTGCCCGACGCCGCCTGGCCCTGGCCGCCAAAGATGTACACGCTGCCGTCGTACTGCACGCTCGAGTGGCCGCCGCGCTGGAGCAGGCGCCCGTGGTTCTCCGTGATGGGCAGCGCGCGGCAGCGGCGCAGCGACACGGTGCTGGGCGACCGCTTGACGCGCGTTGGGGTGCCGGCGCCATTGACCGTCGACACGGCCGACGCCGGCGGCGCGGCGTCCACGAGCCGCTTGCGGAACGCCGCATAGAGCTGGTCGGTCTTCTTGCGGTTGGCCTCAAACTTTTCGTTGGCGATCTCGAGCAGCCACTGGAGGTACGCGTCGCTGACCAGAAGCGCGTCGGCCGCGCGGCCCAGCGGGATCTCCATGGCGTTGGCGGTCGTGCGGATCGCGCACATGATCTTCTTGTTGCCCAGCACGACGCCCGACTCGCGGAAGCCGCACGCGATGCCGCACTGCAGCAGCTCCTTGGCCGCGTCCACGTCGCGGCACACCACGTGCATGATGAACGGCTCGTGCTTGAAGATGACCATGTTGCTGGCCTCCTGCGCCTCCTCCTCCTGCGCGTCGCCGTCCTTGGTTGCCACAGGCGCCAGCGCCACGCGCAGCCGCTCGATCGTGACGTGGTCGTGCTCCGCCAGCAGCCACTTGCCGCCCTTGGTGATCAAATGGTCCGACGTCGTCGAAGTTGCCGTCGCCGAAGCCGCCGACGCGTCCGCCGAGGCCACGGCGCCCGCCGGCACGCCGCGGAACACGGCGATGCGCCCGGAGCACGAGCTGCTGGTCACCTAGTATACCACACACCCCCGTGTAAGGACCACACGTACATACCGCGGCGGATACACGAAACGTACGTAGTTGGGGTGGTCGTTGATCAGGCGGATCATGTCGACGATCGGCGCGTCGACGCTGCCCTTGGGGCTCTTGTCCTCCATGTCGCGCAGCTTGCGCAGGCTCTCGCGCTTGAGCTGGTCGAACGCCGCGGTCGCCAGCGGCGTGCTCAGCGTCGGCGGCGCCGCGCGGCCCGTCGTCGGCCCGGCTCCATTCACCATCGCGATCGTCCACGTCCCCCTGCGCCCTCCCAGCGAGAAAAGCAAGCGGCCACGCTGCTGTCGAATTATACCCCCTACCGCTGCAACCAGGCGATTGCTCTGGATTAATTGTACCCCCTATGTGGAGAGAAGAAGGTGGTACACACTATTTTGGTACGTAGTGGACGAACACGTTATGTCAGGCTCTGGGTTTCTTCCTGTGTTGGCCAAGTTGCCTTTTCGCCCATCGCGCGTCATCGTTCTCGTTGGGAGAACAAACAACAGCCAAAAGCGAATCCATTTTGGTTCCCCCAACAAAAACCACACAAAACAGGGGGGAAACATGCCACGACGCGACGCGACGCCGCGCGTGGCCGACGCCGCTAGTGGCGCCGTGGCGGAGACGACCGCCGCGTCCTCCTCCTGGTGGTGCGGCGACGTCTCCAGCGAGACCGAGCTGCTCAGCGCGGCCGTGCTCTGCGCCGCGCTGGCCGCCAACTCGCACGCCGCCGCCGCCGACGATGACAACGCCAACGCCAACGACAACAGCGCGCCGCAGCGCGAGGCCGCGCGGCGCGAGCTCGAAGCCTGCATCCGCAGCTCGCCGCTGCCGCACCAGCTGCAGCTGCCGGTGCTGCAGTTCACCAGCAAGTTCGTGCTGGTCGAGTCGCAGAGCGCCGTGATCTGCGCTGTGCGCGCCACGGCCGCGAGCGACGTGGTCGAGGCCGTGCTGGGCTCGACCGTGCCGCTCGCGCAGCCGTACGTGTATCGCTACGGCGGCGCGCGCATCCACCTGCCGTTCTGGAAGCGCGCGCAGCAGCTGCGCATGGGCGAGCTGTACAGCCACGCACGCGCGCGCCGCAAGACGCTGCTGCTCTGCGGCCACTCGATCGCCGGCAGCATCGCGCAGATCGGGCTCTGCGAGCTCGTGTACCAGCAGCTGCCGCCCGCGGTGCGCCAGGCGCTCGAGAAGAAAGACGCTGAGGCGCGCAAGCGAGACCTCCAGCGATCGGCGGCGACGGCAGGCGCCACGACGACCGCGGTCGCCGAGAAAGACCTCTGGGACGCGTTCCCGATGGACGAAGTGTACGACTTGCTGCCGCATGTCATGGCTGTTGGGTTTGGCTCGCCGTACATCAGCTCGCACACGCTCCACAACTACCTCCACGCGCTGGGGCTGACCAAGCGACTCGTGACGCTTGTGAACGAGTTTGACTGTATCCCAGGCATCTTAAACGTTGCGCAGTCGGCCGCGATGCTCACCAAGACCACGGAGCGGTTCTTGACGATCACCAAGGCGACCAAGACGCTGTTCAAACTGCTGCCCGCCCAGATGCAAAGTGTGTTTGTCGGGATGGGCGCCGAAAAGGCTGTGGGGCCTGGTGTCGGCAGCGTGACCTCGGCGTACATCACCATGAGCCTCAACATTCTGCAGAACACGTTCCACAGATTCCGCGAGATGAACGTGATTAAGGAGATTGACTTCCAGTACGCGCCGTGCGGGACCTACATGTTCTTGAAGAAGGATAGCAAGGACTACAAGCTCCTTTCTGAGTCGTACGCGATCTTGCGCGAACTCCAAGAAGAGGATGCAGCATCGACCGCGCTCACAGGGAACTCGATTCTCCAGCACTTGATGGCTGCGTATGTGGATGCTATCGCTCGGCGGTCCACTTCGATCCAGATCAATGAGAGCATGAACTACTACGAGCGCCTCGGGATCTCGCGGAATGCCACTGCTCGCCAGATTCGAAGTGCCTACAAGAACTTGGCGCTCAAATGGCATCCTGATCGGTGGTCCAGCTCGGCGAACCCGCGAGAGAAAGACATGGCAGAGCAAGTATTCAAGCTCCTGGCCGAGTCGTACGAGGTGTTGTCTGACGATGAAGCTCGTGCAGCTTATGACGCCCACTTGTCAAAGGGGCTGAGTTGGACAGAAGAGTTTGTGCGTCAGGGCACTGTTGGCGGAATGACTTTGGACGAAGCCATCTCAACATTTCGTGACGTTCTCGATGGCGCCACTGGTGCGGTGTCTCACGTCACCTCACGTTTCACATCATCCAGCTCAAGTGTCGTGGGCCAGGCGCGGATTCGGCGTGTGGATCCGTTGTTGACCAACAATAACGGTTTGGTCCCCAACAACCACCAGAACTTGTTTGCGCCGGACCGCGTCCGAGTTGCTCGTAAAGCTGGGATTGGCGCAGATCAGCAAGAGAAGGTGCTGTTCGTACGGCCTGACGAGATATTGCCAGGTGACGTGGCTGCCCCAGCGATGCCAAATGAAACTAGCGCCGGCAGTGCGGCTGCTCGTGGGATGAAGTCTGTATCTGTTCTTGGTGGTGCGATCGTGGTTGGCGCTAGCGTTGCTTTGGCAGTGGCTGCGTGGAATCAGTACTCTGATAGCTCCAAGAAGAAGATGCAAGCAGACGCTGTGCGCAACATGCCTGGAGAGTACTTGCTGCTTTTGATGGATGACCATCGATCGCAACAGCGAAGCAAGATGGCCAAGCAGCTTCAGCGAATCGAAGGGAAGGGAAACAGTGAGGCGATCGTGGCACCCGATGGAATCGTGAATGGACCTGAGGGGCACGCGAATGGTGCTCTTGTCTTGCATGGTCAATCGAGCTTTGCTTTGGTCGCGCGGCCACAAGACGAGGACGAAGATGATGCTTTGGCTGATGAGTTTTTTGAATGCCTGACGGGCTATGAAGAAGCACGATTGCAAGCGTTTGCCGAGGACGAGTATTTCGACTGTGTGGCCCTCGCGGAGCAAGTTGCTTCGCACTTTCGGGAGCCATCCGAAGAGGAATCGACTTCAATTACTCGTGACAACGTGTTTATTGCGGAAGAGGACAAACTGGAGCAGGAGGACGAGTTGGTGGATTTCCCAGTCGGATCCTCGGTGTCAACCTTTTTTGGTCTTGGCACTGTTGAGGATTGGCGACCGGACTTTTCATCTGCCATCATCCGATTCGACGCATCGTGTGTCGGGTTCATCCAAAAGAGAGCTGTTAAGCGTGGAGCTACCCAAGCACTTTCCTCTGCCAAAGATGCTCTGGAGAAGAAGCGCCTTATTCTGTCGGAGCGCGTAGTTGATCGACTCGGGCTCGAAAAGAGCAAGGAAGGGAGCGGCATACTCGAGCTAGTCAAGGCAAGCAAAGACGGGGCATTGGATAGTGGTGTTCGTGCTGCCGGTGGGGTTGTGATTGCGAAGGGTTTAACGCGTGCGTCCACCCGGTTAGGGGGAGCAGTGGCAGCTCCATTGACGATTGCGTCCATTCTGGTCGACATCGGCAAGGACTACTACGAGTATCGCCAGAAGCAAACGGAGCGTGAAAACATGGGCGTCGTGTCCGCTACGAGCGAGCGACTGATGATGAAGGACTTCCGTCTCAAGGCAGGTCACCATATTGCAAGTGGAGCTGCTGCGGCCACAGGCGCTAGCTTGGGAGCTTATAGCGTGGCTTCCGCCGTCGGGTTTTGGACTGGCGTCGGAATCACTGGTCCGGTTGGGGTCGTCGCGGCCACCGGCGCAGCTATTGCTGGTGGGATGCTGGGCTTCTTCGCAGGCTCCAAGGCCTATACGGGATACACCGCTTCGTACTTCTCGAACTACAAGACTGCCAAGGAGCAGATCGATCGCCTGGAGTTGGGTGCTCGTATTTTGTTCAACGAGTATGACCCTCAGGGAACAGGAAAGATCAGCAAGACCGACAGCATCGCGCTCATCACAAAACTATATGAGGCCTCGGGGTCTGTATCCGAGAGCGGATACCAAGGTGTGCTAGCTGTGCTCCAAGATGACCGATTCGAGGGCCCAGTCGAATGGTCGATGTTTTGGGAGTGGGTTAGCACGGAGGCAGCGCGCTCACTTCGAGAGCTGGAAGAGAAAGAGGCTGGGAAGAATCATGAGAAGGTGGACGTCGAGCACGAGAGCTGGTGGAGGAGCTACACGTCGTATTTCAACTATGCCAACGCCGCACTTCCACCATCCGCGCCGTCGATCGTTGCAGCGCCCGACATTGCTTTGTATCCGACAGTGCACTTACTGTTCAAGTTCGAGACCATGAAACGTGTCGAAACCTCGGAGGATGAGCACGATGAACCGAAGCGACCGGACACCTCGGAACTCATCATTTTGCGCGCCCAGATGGAGTACCTCGTGAACGCGGGCGCACTCACAGAGAGCGACGCTTTCCAACTCGATCAATTACTCGAATCCCAAGACAGCGAAGTGCGAAACTCGGCGAAGAAGACGATCGCTGCCATGCACGCTGGCGAGCTGGATTCGGCGACAAGCACGGACGGTGGAATGATTAGCGGAGGCTTTTTCGGCGACGGCGGAGACGACGACGCAGACACGCCAAGTCGATCTCATTCGACAAAGGCTCCCCAGAAAAAGGCTCGGGAACGGACGCTGTCTCACGATCAAGCCCAAATGGATGTGCTCTGCTCGCTTTTGTCCACAGACGGGCTCCACCACTACCTCCAAACCCAACACATTGAGGTCACGCCGGAAGCGGCAGCTCGCCACGAGGATTTGCATTACCTCGCGCTGCAAGCGGCAGTACCACCGCCTACCGTGACACGTCCGTGAGCGCTGTAGCACGTCAGGAATCTCATGGTGTGATATTTCACATGCAGATAGTTTGATTTATACAATTGATGTTTTTAATCTTGGGGGTGAGGTGTGGGTCACGTGGGAACGCGTTTGGCTTCCCAAACTTCGATGTCGTCGGCGCGGTAGTGCGGGTGGTACAGGTCCTGGTCGATCTCGCGGATCGCAAAGTTCCTCTTCTGAAGCAGCTCCCAAAAGCGCGTCTTCGGGTCAAACAGCGCGTAGTATCGCGGCTCGTAGCTGATGAGCACGGTCGTGTGCGGTCCGCAGAGGCGGTCCAGCGCGTCCACAAGCGGTTCGATCGGGTACAGGCGGGGCAGGATGCAGTCCGAGATGAGCACGACGTCGGGAAGCGCGCCGTCATCATGCAGCAGGCGCGCGCTGGGCGCCGCGCCCCATTCATACGGCTCGACGTCCACGAGGAGATGGCTGCCGCAGAGCTCCTGCGCCGTGCGCACGTTGGTCTCCATGAGGAAGAGAATCTTGTGCACGTCCGAGAGTACGACGCGGCCGGCGCCCAGCATCGCGGCCGCGATGCCCACGGCGCCGGTGCCGCTGCCGAGCTCGACCACCAGCTTGTCCTGCAACGCGTTGGTGTGGTCGCGCACGGCGTACCGGTACTCCAAGTGCTTGAGTAGCAGACACGCCGCGGGCCACACAGTGAGCCCTGTGCCGAAGCCCGTGAGCTCGCCCTGCAGCAGCTGCTTGACGCGCAGCGCGCGCCCGCAGACGGTCTCCTGGAAGAACGGCTCGAGCGCGTACGCGTTGCGCCACGCGAGCGCGCGCCACGCCGCGGCGCCGTTGGCCTCGAGCGCGTCGCCCGCGTCCGCGTCATCTGCGTGGCGCTCCAGCTTGGCGCGTACGCCGGCGCGCAGCAGCCGCATGAACGCCGCCTGCTTCTCGCGCACGCGCGCGGCCGACTCGTTCGGATTCGGCGGTTCCATCGGTGACGTGGTGCTCGTTGGCTCGCTCGACAATGCGGCCGACGCGCCGCGATGCGGCGGCATGAAGATGCGATAGACGTAAGTTTGTAGCTCCCCACGAGAAGATCGAAGGATAAATCAGCAGGAACAAAAGGGGGGACTCAGATGACGGTGCTTCTATATTCAGATCTGATGCGAAGGTGTTCAATCTGAGTTCGAGCCCTGGAGGAACGCGGACAAGCGCACGGGCGACGGCGAGCGGTCCGCGTTCTTGCGGTCGCTCTTCTTGTGCTTCTTGTGGGGCTTCTTCTTGCTGCTCTTCCGGGAGGAGGACGACTTGCGACTGCTGCTGCTGCTCTTGTCCTTGCGGCGGCGATCGCCGTCCTCACGGTCCGAGCCCGAGTCTTGCGAGTCTGAGTCGCTCGCGTCCGAGTCGGACAACGACGCGCGGCGACGCTTGCGGCTCTTTCTGGTTCCACACAAAGGAGCGATAGTGCGCGTTAGTACCAGCGAGCCAGTAGCCGCTCACTATGTACAATCAGCGGGAAGCGTCACGTACTTGCTCTTCTTGCGGGACTTTCTGGATGAGGACCGGCGTCTTGAGTCGCCGTCGCTATCGTTGCCACTGTCGCTGTCACTGGACGAAGACGAGTAGGATTTTCTGTGCTTCTTGCTCTTCTTGGAGCTGCTGCTGCGCTTGCCACCGAGCGCCTAATAGCGGATACCATACGTGGTATGTGAGACTTCGCTGGTTCACAACGACCCAAGGATCAGTGCAAATCGGCTAAAACACACCTTCTTCCGTGCTGCATCCAATTGTTTGCGGTACTCGCGCATCTCCTTGGCGCCGTCGTCCGTGAGATCGAGCTTGTCGGCATTCTCCTTCTTGTACTGCTCCCACGTCGGCCGGTTCGGGTCCGAGATGCGGTCCGCGATCGTGCGCTCTTCCTTGCCCGTGAGCATGCGCATCACCGCGTCCATGGTCGCGGACGGTGCGCCGGCTTTAGGTGCCGCAGCGACAACGGGTGCTGTGGGCTACAAACAAAATAAACGCGCGATTGTTAGACAAATGGCAGACGGATTTGAGTTTGATCCAACACGCACAGCTGCGGAGCCCTCTCGCAGCGCGCGCTGGCGCTGGAAGCGCTCATCCTCGATTTGGCGGTCCAGCACTTGGTTGTAGTTGACGCCGGACGACGTCTTGAAGCCGAACTCGTCCTCGCGGGCCGCCGACTTGCGCGCCATGGTGGTGGTGGTCTCCCCGATCTGGATGGGGAATCGAGGTAGCTGGAAACGGTGCAGATGGTTTGTAACATTTGCAAAGTTGGTGTTTGTATCCGACAAAGTTGAAACGATAGAAACACTCCTAACGAACAACCCGAGGGGGTGAAGAGCAGGAGGATCCAAAATCCGCAACTCGCGAAAAGCGTTCCTCCGCCGTCTCCATCTCCATCTCCTTCGCCCTCCGACCATGGTACGGGCTGCGCCGCTGATCGACCGATAGACCGTCTCCCCTTCCACAGTGGATGGCGCGTTAGACCCGTGCGGTCATCAGCACGCACTGGTGGAAGCGGAGTCGCTACGTTGGGCGGATATCTCTGACGAAGGTTCTCCATTGTGCCTATCCTGTAGAACGCCTCCAGCCTTCCGCTTGTCCGTGCGCCGCCGGACGCGCTCCGCCACGGCTTCTACAGCGCCAGCGAGGACGTGCGACCGGTGCACCCGGTGCAGCAGCTCCAGACCATGGTGCGTCGTCGCTTCTGCCTTCGCTATCGTGTATTAGTCCGTCGGCGCAGCGTACTCACCGCGCGCCCTTGCTCACTATGAACCGACAGCACCGCCGCAACCACTGGGAGCTCAAGATGGCGACCGTCGAGCAGGTCTACGGCAAGGCCGCGGCCATGCGGCTGCGCACGGAGAAGGCCGTGATGGAGCAGTTTGGCGTACGTACTCGTTTGGACCAAGCGCTCCCTCGTGTGGATCTCGCGGCATACTGACCAAAGGCTACTAATGTCTCCTGTAGCGCCTCCCTGGCCTCCCGAGCTCGCGCGCGGGTCTCGAGACCGTCACGGGTGCGGACGAGGAGATCTCGTTCAGCGACTTCCTCAACGGTGCGTGGGCTGTTGTTCGATCGATGAATTGGTTTTCGTCGGCTTTCGTGGGGGAGCTAACTGAGTATTGTTTTACACGTAGACCCGAGCGAGCACCCGGAACACACGTTCCGCGTCCACGAGGCCATGGAAGTCAAGCTCGCCATCTTCTAAACCGCTACCTTGTCCGAGTGGATCTCTTTTTTTTCTCCTCCACCACGATCTACCTTAGATCCATTTAGCCAATTCTCCCACAGAAAACTATCAAGCCCACAAACCAAACCAAACCCCACTCGAGGAAAACAAACCAACATGCACAGGAATGCGAAACACTGTCGTGAGTCACGGCGTCGTCTCTCTCGGTCACGAGTCGTGACCGAGAGAGACAACGCCGGATGCCAGTCCCATCAAGTGCCCGCGTTTTTTCTTGGTCGAAAGATCCGGATCGCATCCTCTGCCGCCTTTCTGACCAATCAAACACATTCTTGATTAGTTTTACCCAATCGATACGTATATAGAACTTCGAAGGCGCCCGCCACTCGCTGTTTTCGTTCTCGTTCTCTCTCGAAACCATCACTCTGCACGTGCGGAATAAAAAACGATCAAGCGATGGCTTCTGTCGTTTGTTTGGCGCTCCCCATTTTGTTTTTTTTTCTTGTGGAGAAGCGCGGGAGTCGCCCTCACAAATACACTGACAAAGAAAGCGGGGGCAAAAGCGGAGAAGACCGAGCGCCGGCCAAACTTCCTCCTCCTCGCGCCGCACGCCGCCACTTTCGTCTACATCCTCCTCCATCTCCTTCATCTCCGCCTCCTCTATCTCCTCCATCCCCTCCCCTCCTCCTCCACCTCCTCCTCCTCCTTCTCCGCCATGCAGAACGGTTCGTTCGCGGTCGCGGCGCACGTGCTGGAGCAGGCGTACAAGGCCATCCGCACGACGCCGCCCGAGCCCAAGGACCTGGAGCAGTCGGCCAAGCTGGCCGCGTACATGGAGCAGCACTTCCCCACCGAGTCACCCGAGAACATCCAGCGCCGCTCGCTCATCCTCGCGGAGCTCCGCGCGATCTTCCGCGACTGGGTCAAGCAGGTCTGCCTCGCCAAGGGCGTCCCGGAGGACGTGGCGGCCGACGCCGGCGGCCAGATCCTTGTCTCGGGCTCGTACCGCCTCGGCGTGAACGAGCCGGGCGCGGATATCGACACGATCTGCGTCGCGCCGCGCCACGTGACGCGCGACGACTTTTTCTCGTCGCTCAAGGACATTTTCCTCAAGCACCCCAAGGTCACGAACCTCGTGTCCATCGAGGGCGCCGTGGTGCCCATCATCACGTTCGACTACGAGGAGATCAATATCGACTTGCAGATCGCGATCCTCCCACGCAACGCGATCCCCGATGACATCAACATCCTCGACGACAATGTGCTCGCCGGTGTCGACACGGCGACCGAGAAGAGTCTCAACGGCCCGCGCGTCACCGAGCTCATGATCAAGCTCACGCCCAACCGCGACTCGTTCATCAGCGTGCTCCGCGTCGTGCGCCGCTGGGCCAAGCGCCGCGGGCTCTACTCGAACAAGATGGGCTACCTCGGTGGTGTCAACTGGTGTATCCTCGTGGTGTTTATCAACCAATTGTACCCGACCGCCGCGCCCTCGACGCTGCTGTTGCGCTTCTTCATGGTGCTCTCGACCTGGAAGTGGCCGCTCGCGATCCAGGTGAGTTGTGTGTGACCCTCTGACAGGGGAACTGAAGCACAGGTATTCTGACGTGTTTCCTTTTACTGTGTGTAGCTTTGCAAGACGTACGACGCCAAGCTCGGTCTCGAGGTCTGGAACGCCAACTCGGGCAACAACCGCTACCAGATCATGCCGATCCTCACGCCGGCGTACCCGTCGATGAACTCGTCGTTCAACGTGTCGGCCCACAGCCTGGCGGTCATGAAGGAGGAGCTCAAGCGCGGCCTTGAGATTGTGCAGGGCATTTTGGCCAAGGGCGGCGATAATTGGGACGCGCTGTTCGAGTCGACCGACTTTTTTGCCGTTCAGCAGCACTACCTCGCTGTGGATGTGTACTCGACCAAGGAGGATGAAGAGCAGGCCTGGGCGAGTTTCTGCGAGTCGCGCATCCGTAAACTGGCCGACAGTCTCGGTTTCATTCCGCAGTTGTGCCGCATTCGCGCCTTCCCGAAGAAGTTCCCACTGACCGCCGTTGAGAGTGAGCAAGCCGCGGGCGAAGGCAACGCGACCGAGGCCAAGACCAAGTTTGGTGTTTGCTACTTTGTTGCATTCGACGTGGACAAACGCAAGCTCATGGGCAAGGAACTGAACATCGATAACTCGGTTCACTACTTCATCCAGAACGACCTCTACCGCTGGAACAAGCGCACACCGACCATGGACGTGAAAGTCACGCCTATTACGTGGAAGAACTTGCCCGAATATGTTTTTGAGGACATGGGCGGTCGCTCGGTGGCCAAGAACCTTCGCAAGGAACACCTCCGTAAGAAGAAAGAAGAGGAGCTCGCGGCCGACACGGCCACGGCAGTTGCTGCCGGTATCATCGGCGACGATTCGCAAAAGGAGAGCTTTTCCCAGGAGTTCAGCGAAGACCTCTCAGCGACCACAAGCGCCCCTCAAAGTCCCAACCCGGCGTTGGAAAGTGATGCCTCGCAGGACGGCCAGCGTGATCGCAGTGTGTCGGTGGGAAGCGCTCAGGAAACTCCTAGCGAGACGGCTACTTCAGTCGAAACCCCTATCAAGAAGCGCGAGCGAGAGAACAGCATCAGCGAAGATGTCAAGCGCGCGCTTCTCGCGACAACGGTTGCGAGCGTCTCGAAGGCATCCGGATCCGCCTCAGCGACGACGACCCCGGTCAAGCCCGTCAAGGAGCTGGAGAAGCCGACGGTGCGTGCGCCCGCCGCGGCAGTTGCGTCGCCGCGAAAGAGACGTAAAATGAAAATCACGTTCTCCAAACTGGGGTGAGCCACCCGCCCACCCGTCTTCTCCATTGAAAAAAAGAAGAGACGCGAAAACAAAACAATGGGGAAGAACCAAACAAAAAGATGGCGGTGCTACTGGCACCAGATAAGCCACCACAACCACCACACACAAAAAAGAGAAAACAAAAAACGAGGGGTGCCTCAGGCTCCCCTCGACGCGATGGTGCTGCGTGTGCGTGCGCTCATGCACTCATCGACGCATGTAAGTATCTGTATACCACGCACACTCGAGAAGGAAGAAGAAACACAACCGATCCGAGCGGTAGGGGGGACATTCGACGAGCGTGGCACATCACGGGCCTCGGCTTGCCGCCCCCAGCCGCTAGATCCCTCGCTCACCAAAATATTTAACCAGCAGAAAAACGCTATCCACACACACACTGACACACAAACACACAAAGAGTTTATCCGCAAGAAGACAACACGAAAAGAAAAAAAGGCAGCTCACGCACGCACCTTCCATTCTAAACGGAAAATAGAAAGCACGATACCACGCGGAGCCAAAATGTTTGTTCCTCCTTGGTCACTTGGCCTTCATGTGCCTGGAGCTGCAGGAACCGGTCAATCGAGAAGCTCGTCCTCTGCATGTCGCGCGAACTTGATCGATGCGACGCGACCGCCATGGCGCGTTGCATGCGGCGTTTCCACTCGGATGGGTTGTTGATCACGGACGGCGGTGCGTCAAAGAACACAAACAGCGCTGACAGTAGCATCGCGTCGTGGTCGTCTGTCGTCGTGAAAAGCAGTTCATGCGACCCAGTGGAAGTGTCGTCCTCGTGGGCGCGACCGACGAGTGCGTGCTGCACGGCCGAAAGTGAGGGCAACGATGTGGCTGCCTCATGGCGCCAACGGTGGCGTAATGCTTCCTCGGTTTGACCGTGCAGCCACTCGACATAGTCTCGCTTGGCTTCGTCAGCATCGTCGCTTAGAGGATGATGCGTGCCACTCGGTGCACCATCTCGCCGTTGCTCGAGCGAGCCCAAAGGATCGACACGGTGGAACTCGTGGATGAGCTTTACATTCCAGAGACCAACGAGCGAATCGAGATGCAGACGCGGGTGGTTTAGGGCATACAGCTCATACAGCACACTCAAATGAGTCGGCAAAACGCTTGCACCTGGCGACGCTTGTCGAGGAAGCTGCTTGCGCAGAAGCTGTTGCTGCCACCACGCCGTCGCTCCATCATCTCTGAGCTGGGCCATCCGTGCCGATGAAAGCTTAGAGAGAGAGGAGACAGTAAAGTACTGGTGAAATACTTGCAGGTCGTGCCCCAGCGCCACCTCTTGGCTCAACGGTGACGCCGAGACCATCGATCGACGCGGCGTTTCGATGCGTCGTTCCAGCAAGATCCGACTCTTCTCCAGCAAGAGCTTAACCCGGTTGTCGTTCGCGGTCGTTCTCGCTCTTCGTGTTCCATACGCAGATCGACTGGCTACCCATATACCTTCATCATAATCGTCCTCATTATTGTCTTGCAAGCGGATATCCACCGGATAATATCCCTGACTGTCCACCGTGATGCGATCGATCGAGTCGATCTCGGGTAGCAAGCATGGCGTCTTGAGCGTTGTTGTGTTCATGACGATTGTCCCGTTAGGTCCTTCTTGATGGCTCTCAATGCGAAGTTCCACGGAGCAAGGCTCCCCAGTCATCGTATCCACTGTTTCCACAAGGCGGCTCACGTCAACGGCGAGCGTGTAGAGGTGTCGAAACGCCTGGAGGTGATGCTTGTTGTCGGCTGTGTTCATCGCACTCACTGGATACAGCGACACAACGAGAGCAGCGATCGCATCATTGGATCGGGATACTGCTGCACGCCCTCCACCGAGGAAGAGTAGGCCGATCGCCGTACTCAGTGCCATGTGGTTGCCATACGTGAGCTCATTGTCGACTCTCTGACGCAGGTTGATTGAGCGGAGAAGCGTGAGGGTTTCCAGGTTTCCCGTGCCCGCGTCGACGAGAGCCAGTGACTGCGCGCAAACGGATAGGCAGCGTTCGATCGTGACACGGTCCGTACCGGCAACAACGGCATCCGCTCCCAGCAGCGCTGTGCGAGAGCGCATGTCACGAAAGTGAATGATAAACCGCCGCAATGTCTCGCGTGCAGACGCATCACCCGTGCCGGCGAAGCGAAGTCCTATGCTGAAGCATGCGCCAGCGACAATGTTCGCGTACGACTCGCAGATCGAATGTATGTCCGCATGGGCTGGCAACTCGGAGGCGGCATCAATATCTCCGCTCTGATCTTGAAGCAACTTGTAGGCCTCACGAAGCTGCAGCGGGACCTCGTTCCTCTCTACCCACGTCACAGTTGGCTGAATCGAATCCCAGAGCACGAGGTTCTTGGCCAACGAGCGGATCAAAAGGATATCCGGACGGACGTAGTCCAACAAGATGAGGGTGTCGGGCACTGCGAGCTGGCTCGCAATAGAGCGGTTCCCAGATTTCATGTACATGAACGCGAGCGCCAGCGCACTACCGCACGCGGTCACGCCAATGTTGACGTATTCGCCTCGCCATGAGTTTCGGTCACCGGTGGCTTTCGCTGGGTCACCCCCACGCCCTCCACTAGCGGAGGAACCACCCAGGTTGCCGCTGGGCCGACTGTTGCCAGACATGTCACTTCCGAATGGCTTCCATTTTCGACCGCGATACAAGTAGCTACCGCTTGCGTTCGCGTCACCTGCAGAGGCCGGGAAAGGTTGCGTCGCACCGCCCACGATGTACTTGTACAGCTTTTCTTCCAGCCCGAGGTCAGCGAGCCCCGGGTCTCCAGCCGTCGCCCCGCCCCTTCCTAGCAGAACCAACCCGAGTCCGAGTCCAGCCGCGAGAGAGTAACCTTCATGTTGATCAAAGGGGACTGAAGATGACGCTGAAGATGATGAGCCAGAGCTGTGTTGGCTGCTGAGGAACTGCGGTGAGGCAGGTGATCGTGTGATCTCTGTCAGCAACAGCTCAGTCATGAGACGATGTCCAGTCCCTTGGTACAGTATTCCGAGCCCCAGGAGTGCCGCCGTCTGCGTCGACGCCGGTACAGAAAACTCAGCAAACGCTGGCGGCAGCAGTGCTGGAATGTGAAGACATAACATCTTTGACACCGACCTCTCCAACGAAAGCTCTGCACCTGCCCCAGTGGCGATGGGAGTTTTGGTCGGAGAGTCGTCTGGAGGCGCTTCTTGTGTTGCCGAGGCCGGAACATTAACGTCCATGTCAACATCGACATCTGCGGCTTGAGATGCGGTCGGCAGTTGACCATCATCTTGGGTCGCAATATCCGGCGCTGTGCCAACGTATCGATCTCGTCGTCGCCGCCGCCGTGCTGCCTGAAGAGCTGCAGAGGCTGATGAAACACGCTTACGACGACCTCGCGCTGCAGTTGTCGCCATTCCGAGAAGAATTGCGACTGTGACGAATTCGTTCGAGATCGACAAGTAATTGTACACGTCGGCCATCGATAGGCATTTGAGGTGGCCGTTGAGTCCCAGACCGAGCAGCACACCAGCATGGGCAGCACGAGCTTCGTCAATGTCACGCGCAGTAGCGGTCGACGACGGCTGATTTCCTGGCATGCGTCCACCTTGGGTTCCAAGCCGCTGGAATTCAGTCGTTGACGGCCGATGATACTTGATCCAATAACGCGTCACGATGTTGGACAAATCCTTACCCGGAAGGCGAAGCCCTGTGGCGCATCCATTGTGGAATTGGGGCCAATGAGTCAGCTCCTTCGCGTAGCCAGATACGTCAAGCAGTACAGTTGCGTTTGTTGGAGGCGTGCGACCAGCAAGAGGCAACGCCGGAACGCTGAGTTGCCACGCTTGGTTCTGGACTGCAGCCATGTCGAACGTGCCGAATGTCACCATCCCACGAGCAACGCTTAGAGCCATGGAGCGCTTGCAAAGCAAAAGAAGCCGCGCTTGCTGTTGCGCCACAAAATCCTGATCGGTCATGTCAGAGCTTTTTTCGAGACGAAGGCACAACGGACGATTCGACCGCAACAAGCGCGCAACTTCCTTGAGACGCTGATCAGAGGGGAAAAGCCGTTGGTTGTGAACCACCACTTCCGCCAGGCCGTCCGGTACTTCTCGCGCTTCGGGGTTCGCACCCAGCTCCGTATCAGCCTGCGACTTCTGCCCACCCGACTTCAGCCGCGTCGACTCGACAAGACTACCGGACGTTGTCGACCCAGCGGGATTGCCAAGTTCATCAGAACCAGAGCTGAACGTGCCCGCGAGATCGCGACGGCCAATGTACTCACAAACGAGTTCACTTGCATCATGAGGAGGATCTTCACGATATACTCGGATGGCTTCAAGCACCACAAATCGGATACCGATGGGTAGGTCATGAAGTGACAGGCGCTTGCCCACCGCGTCAGCTGTCAAGTACTCCATCAGCTCGGTTAGCCGCGATACGTCGTACTTTTGCTCGCCTTGCATGTCGTCATCTTCGTCATCCTCGGGGAAAAGCAACTCATACACACGACAAACGGCGTCAGTACGCCACAACGGGTAGCTACTTGCGCTGCCTTGAACGGCTCGTTTCCAGTCGTTAATTCCTTCCAAGCGAGGAAACGGAGGGGACGACACATGACTCGTTACTGGCTCAAAACTCCCTCCGCCACCAAGTGATCTTCCGCCCGAAGAAGATCCTTGGAGCCTTTCACGCAACCAGAGGAAAACGTCTGGCGCAAGAGCATCGTCGTCAAAGGTCACAGATATAGCATCTTGAGGCGCACTCGCAGACTGGGTGAGTGGGTGGTGTGAAGACGCCGAGATACTGCCATACTGGCGGCTGTAGTACGATGCAAGATGACGCAACCCTGCGGTAGCACTGATGTCGTACAGTAGCCGTGCGAGCAAAACGGCATCGTGACTTCGCGCCACCGAGAGCCGATGATCTTCGTGCAAGAGGTGAAGTGCAGTGAGCATTCGCCCAATTAGTTCCGCGGATACATCGATGCTGTCGATGAATGCGAGATGTTCGTTTGGCGTCACTTTCGAGCTGCTTGTTGAAGATGGCGACAGAGCATCGCCTATTGATGCCAGCACCGCTGCATGCTGGTTCTCGTACGTGGCTGCAAACTCCGATTGGAGAACTCTGCTGATCAGTTCAGTGTCGGCGTCATTCGCGGAGTTCTCATGATGTAGAGTCGCCCGAGGTTTCTTTGGCGCACCATGCTCAAGAGATTTCTCATCCAACTCCTCGGTCGTCCTCGCAACGAGCGCGCGCATCACGTGCTGGAAAGACCACCATAGGTCGTCTTCGAAATACTCCACGTGGCGTGAGGGAGTACGAGGAAAGTATCGAGACGTTGCCGTTGCCAGCGTCGCTACATACAGTTTCGTGTAGTCGCTGTTCGACATCACATACTGAAGAACTTCCATGACGGATCGTAGTAGAGATGATCGCTCTATCCGAAGTGGGTGGCTGAATCGCCGGTACTCCTTGCGCCCGTGACTTGCAGCGTGACCAACTACGAAGCTGTCGGCTGGGACGCCGCGGACACACAATCGAACCGGTTCAGCTCGGGATCCACGATCGGGCAGGAAGACTTCCGCAATGAATGTGCCTGCGCTGTACACCAGCAGCTTGCTACCGTCTTGAGAAGAAATAAGAACCTCTGAAGCCACGTTGTTTCGATCTTTCAGCGTCGTTTCCTCGCCCAGCAGAACCAAAGGGGTCGCGCTTTGGCAGCGAACCACCTGTAGGTCGTTCTCCCGGTCACGAAACAGCTCGTCGTCATCGTCTTCGCTGATGCTTGGCCGCACGGGCTTGAGTAAAAGCAGCCCAAATCGCTCGTCGACGACTCCGAGTCGAAACGGTATCTCGTCGCCAGATGAAAAGCCATCCGTTCCTTTGTCTTCATCACCACCAACCATCAAAAATGCGTGACGCGCGTGACCGTGCGGGGTCGACGCGAGCTCGCTATGAGTCAGAAAAGGAGCTGGCTTGTGGCTTTCCGCCAGTGCGTCGAGGCTCGGCGCTGTCCACACCAATTGCACACCAAAGTCGGGCACAATGTGGCTCTTGAAATACTGCTCCATCATGGCCACTTCGCGCTGTTGCTGCCGCGCCTTTGCAGGCGACACGAACGCCGTGGGCGTGCTGGGCATCGTTGCTGCTGCGGGGGTCGTCTCCGACCGGAATGATGTACTCTCGTGGCCAGCTCTGGGCTGTCCGGGTGCGTGCACGTGGCGCGCCATCTCGTACACGACAAAGCGCCGCTCGTGGCGGTGGAAGCACACCATCAGCGCGCGTTGCTGCTGCGCGCGTCGATCGGCTTCCTCGTCGGCATCGCGTCCACCGATACCGGCGTCGTCCTGGCCTCGCGGGAGCGCGCACACGCTCACGAGATCCAGCGCCGGGTCCGAGAGGAACGCGAGCGTCTGGATCGGCTGCTGCTGGCGCGCGTACGACACTGTCGAGCGAGTTGGCGTTCTCATCGAGCTGCGAGCCGAGCGGAGCGCGATCGGCTTGACTTCTTCCAGCGGGTGCGCGAGCGTAAAGTACCGCGGGCGAATGACCGGCGCCGCGTTGGTTCCTGTGGCCAATCCGCGCATCGTGCCCGGCGGACTGCGCATGTGCGACGGCGAGAACGCGGCGGCCGTCGCGGCGGCGCTGGGCGCCGGGGTCAGCGGCCGGCGCTGGAGCAAAAGCCCGCCGCCGAGCGCCGGCGGCAGCGCGATAAGTCGGTCCGCGTGGAACGGCAGCGCGACCTCGTACGACTCGCCGTTGGGCGAGAACACGCTCACGCAGTCAGAGCGCGAGAGAATGCACACCACGAGCGAGGACGGCGGGTCGTGGTTGTCGTCGCCGTCGCGGCCTTGGCGTCGTCGTCGTTGGAGTCGTCGTCGGTCGGCAGAGTTCGCCTGGCGCGACTGGCGGCGCCGCGGGAACCGCGCGAGCGCGGCGTCCAGCACGGGCGTCGGGAAGCGGAACACGCGGCCCACCACGTGCGTCGCGCCGTGCACGAGCGAGACCACGCGCGCGTCGGCCGCATCGATCTCGAGCGCCAGGCGGTCGTGGCCGTCGGCGCAGTCGACGCGGCGTCCGCTGGGCGCGAAGCGCGCGACGCACTGCGCGCGTAGCCGCGGGAGCGACATAGACGAGGCATCTGTGAGGTCCTCCACGCGCCAGGGCCACGCGCGGGTCGGGCGGAGCGGCGCCGCGAGCGAGAGCGCGACCGGCGCGCCGAGCGACGCCATGGAGTTTCCCTTTTTGGTGGCAAGGTTCCACTTGGATCGCGTGGGGAAAGACCGGATCTAAGAGGAATCGCGTACCCTCTTTGAAGTGTAACCGTGTTTAGAGGAGTTGAAGGCAATTTTCACCCGTGGGGTACTATTGACTCTTCGTTTTGAGGGACAGTTCATGCGTGTGGGGAGAGCTCCGCAGCTTTGGGATCACCAAGGGAGGCAGCACACGAGAGCGAGAGACATGACGCGCTGGCTGCGGACGGCGCTGCTGGCGGGCGCGGCGCTCGCGGGGCTCCACGGCGGCGCCCCACTGGGCGTGGCGGCCGAGGGCGCCGAGTACAAGGCGCGCGACGAAGTGCTCGTGGTGGCCAACACGGTGCGGCTGCGAGGGCGTCAGCCACAAGAGGGTTGCCTTCCATGGATCACTGACACGTGTGCCGGCGGTGTGAATGCTGATGCTATAGGTGCGCCCGTACGCGAACCCGACGGAGACGTACCAGTACTACAAGCTGCCGTTCTGCAAGCCCAAGGAGCGCCAGTGGGACGACCACGACCTCGGCGAGCTGCTCACGGGCAGTCGCAAGGTCGTGACGGACTACAAGCTGTACGTGGGCGTGGACCAGGCGTACGCGCAGCTGTGCAAGACCTCGATGACGGCCGAGACGCTCCAGGCGTTCCGCGACGCGGTGGACGAAGACTATGAGATATCCTTTTCTGCGATGTGTGGGCTGTGGTTACTGCTGATTTGGTTGAGACTCGCGCGGTTCCTTTGACTCCGGTGAACTTTGAAATGTATCTGGACGACGTGCGTCTGCGTGGGCAGGTCGGGTACCTCGTGCAAGAAAGCATCCACAAGGTGTCGTACTACCTGTACACGCACCTCCACTTCGACATCGCGTACAACAACGCCGAGTCCGGGCTCTTCCAGGTGCGGGCGCGATTTGGGAACACCTGAGTTCCTACTCGATGCACAAGGAACTAATGACTGCGTTTGGTGCTTGTGTGGGTACAGATTGTGGGCGCCAACTTGACGGCCAAGTCGGCGGACCCGGACCTCAACTACTACTACATGCTGCCCGGCCCGAACGCGCTCAACAAGCCCGACGTGACGTTCACCTACAGTGTCAAGTGGCACTCGCGCCCTGACCTCAAGTACGAGGACCGCAACAAGGCCGCGCAGGACAGCGCGCCGACCGAGGACCTCGAGCTCCACTGGATTGCGGTCATCAACTCGTTCATTCTCGTGATGATGCTCGTCGCGTTCCTCTCGATCATCATGATCCGCATCCTCAAGCGCGACTTTTCGCGCTACATGGACGTCGAGGCCGGCGAGGACGCGCGCCTGGACGACGACTCGGGCTGGAAGCTCGTCCACGCCGACGTGTTCCGCATGCCGACCCACCTGAGCCTGTTCACCGCCGTGAACGGCGCCGGCGCGCAGCTGTTCGTGATGCTCATGACCGTGCTGGTCTCGTCGCTGCTCGGGCTCGTCAAGCCCAACAAGCGCGGCAGCCTCATGGCCGCGTTCATCGTGCTCTACGCGCTCACGTCGTTCGTGGGCGGCTACCACTCGTCGCGGCTGTACCGCCAGCTCGGCGGCCAGCGCTGGGTGTGGAACATTTTGCTCACGGTGTTTGTCGTGCCCGGCCCGCTGCTCGCCGTGTTCTCGTTCCTCAACTCGGTCGCGGTCTGGAACGACTCGTCGGCGGCGCTGCCGTTCGGCACGATCATGATCGTGCTCGCGATCTTCATGCTGGTGGCGCTGCCGCTGACCATCATCGGCGGCATCGCGGGCCGCAACACGGCCGGCGACTTCAACGCGCCGTGCCGCACCAACAAGGTGGCGCGCGAGATCCCGGCCGTGCCGGCGTACCGCTCGCCGGCCGTGCTCATGCTCGCGGCCGGCTGCCTGCCGTTTAGCGCCGTGTACATCGAGCTGCACCACATCTTCGCGGCGATCTGGGGCCACTCGATCTACAAGCTCTTCGGCATCCTCTTCCTCTCGGTCGTGATGCTCATGTTCGTGACGGCGTTCACGACCATCTCGCTCACGTACATCCAGCTGTCGTCCGAGGACCACCGCTGGTGGTGGCGCTCGTACTTTTCCGGCGGCGTCACGGGGCTCTTCGTCATGGCCTACGCGGTGTGGTACTACAACAAGGCCACGGCCATGACGGGCTTTTTCCAGGCGGCGTTCTACTTTGGCTACACCGGCATGATGGCCTACGCCATCTTCATCATGCTCGGCTTCATCGGCTTCCGCAGCTCGCTCGTGTTCGTGCGCAAGATCTATCGCAGCATCAAGGTCGAGTAGGACGACGTACATACGCAGTGTAATCCACACGTATCCATTACCAACGGCAGTGGCATCCACGCGCATCCATTCATGATCCATTTGTGCTGACTCGAGCGGGTCAATCATGTTCCCACGACCTTTCACAGACTGTTCCCGTCACACGTCGCAGAGTCTCATTCGCAGCTGCCCGAGTGGCTCTGGATGGGATGTCCAGAGTGACTGCTCGACGCATACTGGACATTTGCGGGGGAGAACCTTTTTGGCGGACACGAGTCGTAGTGTACGCATCTTGAAGCACTTGGAGGAGAGCACGGAACCAACGAGCACTCACACCCGGTTCTCACCTAGCCATTCGTGGTCTTCCCGTTGACTCGGGTTTCTCTGGATCCAAGAACCCAGACACCAGTGGCCTTGCGAAGACAGCTGCGAGAGAAGAAGGCGAGTCGAAGTTACGGCCATCAAACGTGTTCTCTCCTTCTCGCGCGACCTTTCGGAAACGTGAAGCCACCAAATCAATCCCCACACGTCGGACCTTCGGGTGAGCCATTCTCCCCCATTCTCTTGATTTTCATGGAGTCCTCTTGCTCTTGTCCATCGACAAGGCTTGGGAATCGGTGGATGCACAGTGTCCAGAGCACAAGCAACGCTGGGAAGTGGTCGACCGGTGCAACTTGGGCTTGGAACGAGGGGGAACCTTGACGTTCGGTTCGATAGAGTTCTCTTTGACCGACTCCATCACACAAACAAGCCATCTCAATTATTATCCAATAGCTTTGCTGAGGGTTATATTTTCAACCTATTGTCGCAGTTAGTGATGCTAAAATGACCAATGAGAGCGCTTGTCCATAGGAGCTAACAATGCCGCGGCGAAGGTGTGGTGGAGCCAACGACGGAGGATCGCAACAGGACAACAACAGCGTTCCCGAGTCAAACCATGACCCACGGCAGAAGAGGCGCCCATCCTTGTTCTCCCGTCGCTCCTCTCTCTTGTCCCAACAGTTCAAGGCGCTGGGCGGTCGCCTGTCTGCCCGAGCGGACTCGGGCGCCACAGCCTGGTCACGCGCAGACGCGCCACGCGCTCAACCGAGAACCGGCGGATCCGCCCACCAAACACACAGAGAACTGTTCTCCTCCTCCTCTCCTCCTCGACAGTTCGAGGCCGACGGCAGATCAGGCGTCCACCGCGACATTCCAGGCTATTGGAGTGGCCTCGGACTCTCTTCTTCACCGTCCAGTACCGTAGATCTGCCGCGGCGCCCGAGAACGCGCCGGCACTCTAACCTCTCTTCGGCGAAGCCCGTCCAAGAGCCCGTCCAAGGCCGTCTAAACCTCCCCGTGTTCTCGTTCTCCGTCCCTCGGAAGAGGGGGGAACAGAAAACACAGAGCGAAGGGCGCACGGATTGCTGGACGCACGAGAACCGTTCCCCGCGTCCGCTTTCGGTCAGCGAGGTCGCCAGCGCCCGCGTGTCGCCGCCATCACCACTTCTCGCTGCGCGCCAACGTCGTTCACCACCGCTCTCGCGGTGTTCCAAATCGCCCGGTCTGTCCTCACTTCCGGACCGCGCGGTCGGCCCAGCAGGTTCCCTCGGCTCGCGTGAACACGCTCACCTCGAAAGATCTCCGCTCCGCCAGCGTAGAACAATCTCCCCGGTCCCCATGGCGCCCACTCGCCCCACGACCCTCGCGATTCTCCTCGGAACCGTTCTCCTCTCGACTCTGCTCTCCTCGCCAACGTTGGCCGCCGGCACCAACACGTCCGCCGCCTCGAGCGCGGAAGACCGCGGGTACATGGACAAGGTGGCGAACGCCGAGCTCGCCACGGGCGGGCTCAACACGCTCACGACCTCGTGCAACGGCGCGTGCGGCGCCAACGCGCCGTGCGTGGTCGTGGGCACCACGGCGGCGCCGCTCAGCCGCATCAACTGCGTCAATGACACGCGCTGCGCGCTGCTCACCAACGGCCGCACGGCGCTCTGCATGGAGCCGTTCGCCGCGGGCGACTCGGAGTGGCGCTTCGCGCCGGCGCAGACCAACAACTCGGCCGGGCTCGCGCCCTTCGAGCGCGTCGGGCTCGTGCAGCCGGCCGACGTCGTGCGCCACGTGGTCTTTCGCCGCGCGGACGAGGCGCGCGGGCCGCTGCCCACGGCGCTGGACGTGTCCTCGCTCAACCTCTTGCCCTCGGCGCCGCTCGAGCGGCTCACGTTCGACGGGCTCGCGCTCGCCGGGCTCGAGAACGCGCTGACGGTCACCGCCGCGCCGCACATGTGAGTTTGGGGGAGCGGTCGCTGGAATATGGAGGAGGAGAACCATCTACTAACTGAAGATTGTTCTGGATGTGTGCGTAGCGACATCACCAACTGCAACCTCAAGACCATCCCGACGCAGTTTGTGCTCGGCAACAGCGTCCGCAAGCTGTACGTGTGTGTGGCCGTAGAATCTGTTAGGAGGAGCTCAGGTGGACTGATTGAAATTCTGTTCCAGGGACCTGTCGCGGAACAATCTGACGTCGGCGCGCGAGATCCGCACGGCCATCTTCCCGGCGCTCCAGGAGCTGAGCCTCGCGGACAACCAGCTCGCGGCCATGGAGCTCTCGGGCGCCACGTTCCCGGCGCTCCAGGCGCTCACACTGGACGGCAACCAGCTCGCGGCCGTACCGGCATTCGTGTTCGAGCTGGGCACGCTCGCAAATCTCTCACTCGCGCGGAACCCGGCGCTGAACGCGTCGCTGCTCAACGAGACGCAGTTCGCGTTCCTCGCGCAGCTCGCGACGCTGACGCTGGACGAGGGCGTGACGCCCACGCGCGCGTGCCCGCCCATCGAGGTCGTGCGCCGCCTCAACAGTTCGTTCGAGTTCTGCGTCGGCCGCAACGAGTCGAGCGCCAGCGGTTCGGGCAGCGGCACGACCGTGGGCGACGAGATCGCGACCCCCACGCCGACCGTGAGCCTCGTGACGGCGCCGCGCAGCTCGCGCGCCAAGGCCGGGCTCATCGTGGGGATTGTGGTCGGCGCGCTGGCGCTGCTCGCGATCCTCGCGCTGCTCTACCGCTGGTGCGTGCGCCGCCGCGACCGCATGCGCGACACGGAGCCGCACAAGCCCACGTTCACGTCCGTGGGCTCGTTCATCGGCGGCGGCGGCGGCGGCGGCAAGCCCCAGACCAAGCACTCGATGATCGACGACTTTCTCCCGGACGGCGGCCACTACGACGCGTTCATGCCGCTCAACTCGAACGCCTCGAGCGAGCAGTCGTCCGACTCGTACCCGATCCTGGGCAACATCGCCGCCGACGGGCCCGACGGGCTCCCGCGGCTCTCGTACCAGGACCTGTACCTCCACAAGCTGCTCCGCGTGAGCTCGCGGTCCGAGCTCTGGCTCGGCGAGTACTACGGCGAGGACGTCGTGGTCAAGAAGATGAAGGTCAACACGGTCGCGCGCGCGGTCATGCGCGACTTTGTCGAGGAGGTCAAGCTCATCGCGTCGCTCAAGCACGCGCGCATCGTGGACTTCCGAGGCGCGCTCTGGGACAAGAACGGCTCCGAGCTCTGCGCCGTGGTCGAGTACATGGAGAACGGCGCGCTGCGCACGGTCACCAACAGCGCCGCGGCGCGCCACAAGCTCACGGTGCCCAAGCAGCACGCGATCGCGCGGCAGGTGGCCGAGGCGCTCGCGTACCTCCACGAGCAGCAGATCGTCCACGGGCGCGTGAACGCGTTCAACGTGCTGCTCGACAGCGAGTTCGGGGCCAAGCTCAGCGTGTTCGCCGTGTTCCACTACGTGCGGCTCTCGCCGCTCGACTACGAGTGCGCCGTGTTCGTGGCGCCCGAGGTGCAGCGCGGGCAGCAGCCGTCGGAGAAGGCCGACGTGTTCGCGTTCGGCGTGCTGCTGGTCGAGCTCGTGGCCGGCGAGTCGCCCGAGACGAACCGCCGGCGCCGCCTCTCGCTGCAAGAGTCGGGCGGCGGGCAGGAGTCGCCCACGGTGCTGCGCACGGGCTTTGCGCTGCCGGCGCAGTGCTCGTCCATGATGAAGGACCTCATCACGGCGTGTCTCGAGCGCGACCCAGCGCGGCGGCCATCCATGGCGCAGATCGCCATGGCGCTGCGCACGGGCGAGATCGTCATGTAGTTTTTGCCATTCTAGTAGTAGTAGTAGCCATTTTGTCCCATTTACCCTCCCCTGCATGATCCCCGGACACCATTTACCCGCGGTTGTAGTATCCTGCCTCGATAGAAAACAAGAACCCACCGACGAGGAGAGCCTGTAGCTCCTCGAATAAGAAGACGATACCAATAGCACCATGACCAGTAACGCTTGTGTTCATTGGCGTTGCATTAGAGCCGCGAGACACCGCGCGGCGCGACGAGCTTCGCGGTGGAGCCGGCGATCTCCTGCGGCGCGCGCTTGGTCTTGGCGTACAGGTTAGCGAGGTACGCGACGACGGCGTCGCCGTACGCGAGCGAGCGCGGCGACATGAGGTAGTTGAATGCGTGGTGCGTGCCGGGCACCTCGACAAACACGTCGTCAACGAGCTGAGGCGCGCCACTCCGTTGGCGGAACTTGCGTAGCTGCTCATAAAAGAGCTTCGAGTCGTCAAAGGGCACGAGTGTATCGTGCGTGCCGTGCGAGAGCAGGAACGGCGGCACGACCTGGCCTTGCCGTTCGTCCTCGAGGCGGTCGTCCATGAGCCAGCTGATGGGCGAGGCCTTTTCGTACGCGAGGCGCGCGTCCGCGAGTTTCTGTTGCATGACGAACAGCTCCATGAAGCGCACAAAGCCGTGGCTGCCGTCGCGCGCGTAGTAGATGCCGTGGCGGTCCGTAAAGTCATGGACGCCGTAGTTGTCGATGCAGCCCTGCACGCTCGTGTCCACGTCCTCAAAGCCCGGCTGGAACGACTTGTCCGAGGCCGTGAGCGCCACGAGGCTCGCCAAGTGGCCGCCCGCGGACTCGCCAGCGACCACGATAAAGTCCGGGTCGGCGTTGAACTCGGCGTACGCGTTGCGGCGCAAGTACGCGACCGCACGCTTGACGTCCGTGAGGTGGTCCGGGAACGCCGCCGCGGGCGAGAGCCGGTAGTCCACCGAGCACACGACCCAGCCGGCGTTCGCGCACTGGTAGATGAGCGGCATGGGTGCGCGGCCGCGCGTGCCAAACATCCACGCGCCGCCGTGGACGTAGAGCAGGATGGGCGCGTTCGCAAGCGTCGCGGTCGAGTGCTTGTACACGTCCATGCGCAGCCGCGTCGTGTTGTGGTCGCCCACGTGCGCGTACGTGACCGTGCGCGTGCAGCGCACACCGGGGAACGCGATCGAGAGCGCGAGCGGCTGCGGCAGCGGGAGCAGGATGCCGATCCACTTGGCCAGCGATAGTTCGCCCACGTTCGCCAGCAACTTCGGGTCGATGTCGGACTTCGCCATGGCGGCGCGGATCGGCCCGCGCGCCGCGACGTTGGCGCGGTGGAAGCGCGTGAACTGGATCATCGCGATGCCCTGCACGAGCGCCGCGAGCGAGCCCGTCCACCCGTAGAACACGGACGCGCGCGACTTGCGCAGCCAGTAGAGCAGCCCGAGGTTCACGGCGAGCAGCTTGTGCGCGAGCTCCGTGGGCACGAGCGCCTGCGAGAACGCCACGACATTCTACGCGATCCAGGGACATCACCGAGTGAGTGAGCCGCGCGGTGGAAGAGAGAGAGAGAGAGAGAGAGAAACGCACCTCGTTGGCGACGTGTTTGGTGGCGCCGCGCTTGGCCATGTGCAGCATGAGCAGCGCGAACGCGAGGTACGCGGAGGAGACGCCGTGGCGCTGCGCCCACGCGTCCACCGCCGCCCGGATGATCTTCATGGCGCGGGGAAGAGAGCGACAGAGAATGCCGCGGTCGGAAAGTGATGACGCCGGACTGCATTGACAGTGAGGCAATTGCCTCCAAGAGGTCTCAGTGACCCAAAAAGCCAATATAGGACAAAACACTTGCATGTTGTTCAAAAGAAGGTGACCTGAGAGATCCTAGAGGAATTGTTGTACGTCCATTGTGACGTATTTTGAAAATTTGAGGGATACAAACAGGTGGTGACTCTTGAGTTGATTAATCCACATCGTTTCGTCCAATCGGAGTAGATATTGCATTCTTGTTTCAGCCAATTGAATGAGTGAACTTCTGTTGACGTATTCGTTGATGCCACAGTGAACAGAAAGCGGGATTTTTGACGAACAATGTGACGACAGCATCGTCACATAAAATGGGTTCACTTGTCACAAATGGAGCTCTTCGATTCAGTCTATTTCAGTACATACTTCAACACACGCACTCTGCTTGGGATGGCGTTCCGGTAGGCGGCAGCAGCGCGCTCAGCCGCTTGCTGCTTGCGTTGCCGCTGCTCGTGGTGCTGAGGAAGCTGCCGAGGCTGCTCATGCTGCCCCGGCTGCCGCTGCTGGCGCCACAGGTCACGACCATCGAGGCGCGTGACGAGAGCCGCTTGCAGCCGCCGAGCGTCGAGAGCGCCGTATCCAGCAACTCGAGCGCGTCGCGCAGCTCGCGCGGCACGAACACCACGTCGAGCGACTGCTGCAGCAGACACATCATGGTGAATGGCGCGTTGGTCCATGTTGCCAGAATCTCGCGGGCGCGTCGCACGCGTGTTGTCTGGTCGCTCTCCGAAGGGATCCCTTCGTAGAAACAATCGGCAAGCGATTCGAGCAGATCCAGCGGCGACTGACCAGTGGTGTCGAGCGAACCGCCCCGCCGCCGCCGAGCGGAAGAGCTGTCACTGTCTTGGCGGAAACTTTGGAGGAGGCCGGTAATGCGTTCGTCCTCCTCTGCGAAGGCATGGCGCATCTTGGTGAAGAGCCAGGTTGCAATGGGCTTAGTGACCGCCTGGTTGACCGCCGTGTACAGCCCGCGCTCGAGCTGGATCGCGCTGTCTTCGAGCCCTGTGAGCTGCATGATCTCGAAACTCTTGTGCGTGAGCAAATCGCGTCTGAGCGAGTCGACACAGTTGCGCACATTGATGAGCACGACGTGGCATGCCGAGTGGCACGCTGACTGCTTGAAGTCTTGATGGAACTTGCGGAGTCGAATCGTCAGCGCCTGCTGATCGTCAGCCAGCAGCGCCTCGACGCACAGGCGGATCCGCTCAGACACGTCAGTTGTCGTGACCAAGAGGCTGCAGATCTCGCGGAACGGCAACAGAGGCGGGCCGCCGTCGCTCGCGCCGTCGGCGCTGCCTGTGCTTCCCGGTGAGTTCCGCGAGCGATACAGCGACGAGTGGCGCGAGCCACTCTGCTGGGCCGTCTCGCTCGCGAGCAGCTGCAACGAGCGCAGTTGCAGTAGCCGAGGCGAAACGAACGCGTCCATCGCCGTCATCTTCCCACGCGCCCAGAGCTGCAGTTCCTCCATCTCGTGGGTCTTGTAGGGCCGGAGCATGGCGCTCTCGATCGCACTAATCGCGAGGTACTGACGCTCGAGCTTGTCCACGTCCAGCAATCCAGTCATCTCGTTCGTGTACGGCACGAGCCGCAGCCGCTCAAGCGTGACTCCGATCACGCCGATGAACGGGATACACGACCCCTTGCTGCTCTCACTCGCCTGGCGCTTGCGCAGCGTCTCGAAGCCACCGGCGTGGTCGCACAGCGTGCGCAGCGCGACGAGCTGCGTCTTGAACTTGGCGCGCACGCGCTTCCAGGTGAGCGGCAGCCGCGAGTGCATGAGCGGTGTGTCGCCCAGGCACCCCACGCAGGCCATGACGAGGTGGAAGTTGTTGAGCGGCGCCGCGCTGGCCGCGCTGGCGATCGTGATGATGCTCTCAATGACCTCGGCGCGGTCCTTGGCCGTGTCCTCGACCAGCACGGACCACACCAGGTAGGCCACGAGCCGGTTGAAGTGGTCCGTGACGCGTTTGGCTTCGTGCTTGGGCGAGTGCACAAACTCCCACAGCGTGAGCTGCGCGAGCTGCTGCTGGTGGAAGATCGAAAGCTGCTCGGCGACCTGTTGGCATGAAAACTTCCACAGCACGTTGCGCAGCGGCTCCGGGAGCACCTCGTCCAGGAAGCAGTCCGAGTCGTCTTTCGTGGGCGTCTCCGCGAGGTGGTCCGAGTTGCTGCGCTTGGCCTGCATGATGCCGCTGTCCATGCGCGCGACGCTGGGCTGCATCGCGAGCGCGCCGATCTGGAGAGGCAGCAAGATGTTGGGAAACGAGTGGCGCTTCTTCTTGAGCGCGTCGGCGTCCGGCTTGGCCATCGTCAGCGGCGCGACCCGTGCACCGTGGAGCGGCAGCGCAGGCGAAGACAAGGACGAGGAGCCTGAAGAACCGGAAGTGTCGCTCTCGCACTCCTTGCGCTGCCAGCTCACGTCCAATTCGAACGCGTGCGCGCTCGCGCCTTGCTCGATATCGTGGCTGAAGCGCCGCAACCGGCAGTGCGGGAAGAAGCGGTCCACGAGCGCGTCGATCGCGGCCGTGCGCTGCTGGATCTCGTTCCGCTTCGCGTACACAGGGTGGAAGAGAATATATCGCACAAACGTCGCGACGTGGAGTTTCTGAAGCCCCAACGCGGCGGCGTTGGTGCTCGCACTGGACTTTTGCTGCTGCTGCTTGTCGCGCTGCCGCTCGCCGATGGCGCTGAGGATTTCCTCGAGCGTGATGCCGCACACCGCGTCGATCACATCGAGATGGAGCAGCACGGCGCGCCCGCCGTGCTGGACAGTGTGGATGAACGCGACGATCGCGACCAGGTTCCGCTGCTTCGCCGCAGCCTCATCGGCGAGTGGGTGGCCGGCACCACCACCGGTTCGTTCGTCCACAACGTGAGAGTGACACACGTCGTCGTCGTTGTCGATCAGCGAGCGCTGGCACTTCATCATGGAGCTGCGCAGGTCCTGGAACGCCAGCAGCGTGTCGTTGTACTCTTGGTCATTCCCGTCATCCTCCAGCGAGCTGTCTCGCTCGAAGGACCCGATGGAAGAGGTCTTATCAAGCGCCTGGCGCGTCGTGCCCAGCTCCTTCTCGAACTCCTCCATGGACGACATGACCAGATCGCTGGCCTCGCAATCCGTGTCTCCGGCATGGCCACCTTTTGCCGTGAACAGCGCGCTAACCCACTCGTCCCGCTCGTGGGAAGAGCCGCAGCTCAGCACCGTCGAGTGCGCGTGGCTGGCGATCGTGAGCTGCGCGTTGTCCTCGTGGAACACGATACGCACACTCGAGTCCAGCAGGTTGATCTGACAATCCCATGGAGTGTGAGCCCGATTCAGATAGAACATGAAAGGGGTACTGAGCCTACCTTGGCCTTTACGGCACCTTTGCCGCTCCGCATAATCGTGACAAGGCCGTGCTCCACCACGACATATCGCTCTCGCCACTGCAGCGCGAATTCGTTAGTCCAGGGCGTTGAGAGTGACTTGCTGGCGCATTTTGTACACACACGTACCATGAAATGTCCGCGCACGGACACGTGGCCATCCTTGAGAATCGCCTGCGGAGGGAGCGATGGTGACGCTGCTATCATGATGTCCATGAAGTCCGCCATACTGGGTTGGTAGGCGGGGGGAGCGCGCGCACGTTGGTGGCGGGCTACAGAATGAGACGAATGGTGTCGCATCAACACAGCTGAACATGCGTGGATCCCGAAAGAACCGCGCTGTCCCAATTTGGATTCAGCACCCGCGTCTTGCGTACATTTAGACTGCTGTGCCCACGCTCGTCGCAAACGCGCGGATCCATCGGTCGCACACGCCCGTATGCAGGGGCATTTCGCCGCACAGTCCACGCTGGTTCGCGCAGCGATGCTGGCGAGTTAGGGAGCCACGCGACGCCTTGGAACATGGCTACACTCAAGAATAGTCCAGTACAGTACCATCAGTGTCATACCTGCTTGGTCCGCTCCAGAAGCTTGAAATGCGTGCGACGTGTGGGCTGGGGCGTGGTGAGCTCATACGATTTATATTCTTGATAATAAGATAAGGTCCACTGAGGAAATAGTGCAAAAAAGCTGGCGGGGCTTCCGACCTTTGAAGGATCATCGACGCTCCACCTGGATCGCTCACATCGAGTGCTGCAACATCGCCATGACGTACTGAGCGCTTGGTCGCATTGACGGGTCGATTTGAAGACACGAGAACGCGAGCTCCTTGACCACATCGGGGCAATCCTTCGTGAATGAAAACATGGACAGCAAGCTTGAGCTGCCTGAGCTATCACCGATGCTGCTGCTACCAGAGACCGTGAACTCTTCAGGAAGCGAGGAGGCACCGTGCGAGTCGGCCAAGGCCGAGCCGGACAAAAGACTTCGCTGACGAAGCGACGTGCGGATCATCTCGTCGGCAGTTTCGCAAGTGTCGAGCTGTGCCAATAGAACACCGAACGCGTACATGTCGGACGCTGGTGTGGATGCGTCACCGGCCATGACCTCGGGAGCGCAGAAACCACGCGTCGACTTGGCCAGGTGAGACTTCACCATGCCGTTCGGCAGACAAGCGATCATGGTGCTGAGCTTGCATCCCTTCACCGAGTCCACGAACACAGTGCGACCGCTTAAGCCGTCGTACGTGAGCCTGTGCGATGTGCCGTGGAGGTACATGAGACACCCGGAAACATCGATAGCGGCCTTGAGCTTGAAGTTCCTCCACGTCAATGACACCGCTGACGCCAACAAGTGGTCCTCGAGCGTTCCACGGTTCATGTACTCACAGATCGCGCTCATGGTGTGGACATCTTCCCACATGAAGCCGATCACCGAGAGTAGTCGCGGGTGGCGGAGCTGCGCGACCACTGGAGTCACGCTCAGCGCCGTCTCGCAGTTCTCAGCGGGATCGTCTGACACGCGAAGACGGTTGACCAGCACCTTCTTCTTGTTGTACTCGGCAAGAGACACCGTGACGATGCTGGTTTCCGCGACAACTTCGATGATTGCCACTTCCGCCGCTGGAATCTCGCGGAACGTCGCCTTACGTGTCGGTGTCATCACGTCACATTGGTGCCCGTCCCGCAACGGGTTCGCCAAGTCGTTCGACTTGTGCGAGAGCATGGAGCGCATGCTGCTCGAGACCTTGCTCTTCTGCTTTTCATCCATCATGAGCGTCTGGTGGGCCTCGTTCTTGCGCTTGCTGGCGCGCTTGCGCTTGAGGAGGAAGATACCGGCCAGGATGGCAAGCACAACAGCCGCCACGATTGCAGCGATGATGAGCCCAACTTTTCCCGACTTGGTCACCGAAGACGTGGAACTGGAACCACCGTCACTCTGCGGCAGATTGTCTCCAACGCTACCACGCGAACCAGTTGAGTCTCCGTAGCATACAGTCTTGTTGCTCCACGTATACCGAGTGTATCCTGGGCCACAGTCTTCCGGGGCCTTGGCGGTCGGAAGACCCAGGTTTTTAAGCTGGCGGAGGAACTCCAGTTGCGCTGACGTCAGGTGGATGTTCGAGATGTTGTTGCCGTCCAGCTTCAGATCCGTCAGGTTGGGCAGGTCGAACACGATCGGCGGGATAGCGGTCAAGTAGTTCTCGCTCAGATCCCTATATGAACAGAGCAGATGAGAAGTCAGTCCAACTATCATTCCGGTCAGAGAGTGAAAATGGGTGTCAACGTACAGCACACGAAGGCCCGTCAGCTGATCACCACCGACGGGGCTGAACTCGGTCAGCAGCGTGCGCTGCATGATACTATCCGTCCACACAACACCCAGTCAGCCCCACCCATCATCCATCAGAGACCACGGAGAAAAGTGGAACGTACAGTGTCGAGAGGTTGGACGGGAAGATGTTGGTGGAGATTTTGCCGATGCCCAAGTCCAAGAGTGTGATCTTCTGGAGCCCAGTGCCGCTCGCGAACGCGTTCGGTTCAAAGTTGATCGGGACCTTACGGCTGTGCTCCGTCGTGCCCACGAGTTTCCTACACAGAAAAACCCCCCACCGTAAGTGAGACCGTGTCCCCCCATGTACTACTCTCCTCCACCAGCCCAAGAGACTCACATGTGCTGGAGCGTCTTGGGCAGCGCGAGCTTCTCGACGTGGACGAACAGCGCCGTCTCGATGCGGTCGGTCTGCGTGGGCGCGACGTCGACGATCCACTCCTCGTTGACCTGGTTCTTGCTCTGGAGACACTGCAGTTGGCACTGCGCCGGGCCCACGGACGGGTGGCACGTGGTCTGCGCCGTGGGGCAGCCCTGGTAGTAGTAGTTGCCGTCGCCCTCGACTTGCGCCGGGTCCGACGGCAGCGCCGCGTAGTTGACGCACAGCGGGTACGTCTGGCTGCACGCCGAGTAGCACTGCGTCGAGAGCGAGTTGCGCGTCGCGCGCGCGCACTCGCGGTCCGCCAACTGCACGTTTGTGTAGGCAGCGCCGCTTCCGTTGCCGGCGCTGCCGCTGCTGGCGTTGGCCGCCGACACGAGCTGCCGCAGCGGCATCATGAGTTGAGGCGATCGCTCGTCGCGAAGAGTTGGTCGGGTCGTGCGTTGGGAGTTTAGCGCCGGCTAAGAAGACGCAGAACGCGTTGGGAAACAGCCACTCGCTGGCGTGAGCAGAGCGTCGGGGTCTCGACGCTCCGAGCAGACAGACGGCCGAAGGAATGGGGCGGCGGTCACGGCGCTTCGATCGAAAATGCCGCGCACTGTTTCCCCAACGTTTCTCCTGGGGTTTCGCGAATATGCAGGAACAAACGGCAAGTGGAGAAACTTGGGAAGCAAAAGGAGGTCAAGGGGCTAGTAATTGAGGCGGGATGCTGGCCTCTGAGACCATCTGTGTTTCAGCCAAATTTGGGCTCAACAATTGGTGGATATTTGAAGGCATGAATTTTGATTGGATGAAAATTTGGTTGTAGGTGCCGCAGAAGTTGACCGACCGCGGGTAGGGTTTGTCACACACGCACACGCCATGCAACAACGGAAAGGCCGTTCGGGTCTGAAGAAACTTGGGGACGAAAACGTGACATTCGCCATGCGGCCACCGCGCCAGTCAATTCCTGCGCCAAGAATCACAGGTGGTCTATTTGACGTGAGTGCTGGAGGTTAGTTCCGACAGCGGTTCAAACTCGGCTGCCTCATAAGCCGCGTTTACACTGGTAGACGCCGCCGTCCACCTCGATGGGGATCGCTTGTGACGGCTGTGATCTCGGTACACCTGGATTGCTGTTTCCGTCCAACGGAATCACACAAACTCAGTATGATGTGACACACTGTCACTCGATTTCCGTGGTCTGTGTACTGATACAAGTGTTTCTCGAACATCCAGTCCCTCCCTCTCCACAGCGCCAGATCGTTGGATGTTGGAAGGATAAGCCCACGAAACTGTCCCTGAATTTTTCCCACGGAAAACAAGCCTCTTGCGTGGCGTTGTGGGCGCCTCTCTCCATCCCACAAAAATCGTTGGGTGGGAGGTGACGCTGGCGTCATGCCAACGACTCGTGGCCAACGTTGTGGAAGGAGGAGCGACCAACAAATCACGCCGTGACTCACATAAACCCACGGGCGGCTAGTTTGTCCACTGTTGGCTGCTGACTATTTTTGGCCAGCGTGGGATGACGGAGACATCAATATCATCCAATCAAATGTTGTTATGTGACTTTGGACGTTAGATTCTTTCAATTGGCTATAAACTAGCCAATTATAGTTTGGAGCTCTTGGCGGAAGAGCAAGAAAAGCGTAGCCATTTTGGACATGGCTGCCACTCTGCCCGCCGGAATAGCTTGCTGTGGTCTCCTCTGCCTCTCCCTTGTTGCATCTCAATCACCGTGAGTGCGCCTCGCGCGGAAGGGAATCTTTCTCACCACCAAGACATGAGCGCGCGGAATGTCGCGACGCCAGCGCTGGGTACGTTCTTGAATGGCGCGTCGCGGACGCGGTGGGTTTCTCAGCAGGGCGTTGCTAACGCCGTGTCTCTTGCATGTACCAGCCACGCCGCGCAAGCCCGGCGCCGCCGAGAATGACCACGACTACCTGCGACGATTTGTGGACCCGGTGCTGATGCCGCTTATCGAGTCACTGCTGCTGTACCAGCCCGAAAGTATCTACGACTTTATCCACGACTATGTCGACGAGGAAAAGGCCGCGCGGTTCCGCGCCGGCGCGCGAGCGGCGACGGCGCCCAATGGCGGCACCGTCGGCTATGCGAAGAAAGTGTCGAACCGGCGCAAGATGGTCGACTTCATGTCCACGAGCGTGATCCCCGTCATGGACGACCTCGCGCACCAGATTCTGCGAGAGAAGCCCAACTCAGTCAAGAGTACGTTGGATCGCGATACTATCGAGGGTTATACGCAGCACTCTGACGTGGAGCATGAACGCGGATAGGCTTCATCAAAGAGATCGTTGCGGCACGTATTGTCGTGGGCAGCACGAGCTCGATGTCGGATTCGAATCAGGAATACGAATACGTCGATCTGAAGATCCACGACCGCGTGCTGGCTCGGTATAAGGGCCGACCGCGGTATTTCTCCGGCGTGATCACAGCCGTGGACCCGACGAACGACTCGTTCTCTGTGCGCTACGACGACGACAAAACCGAGCACAACGTACATCGCATGTGCATCCGACCCGCGGACCTCCAGCGGAAGACGGGCAGGAGCCGGAGTAATAGCAGCAACGACAATCAGACGGGCTCAAGCACCCACATAGCGCCAGCAAGCATCCAACGTACCATGGAGATTGTCATCTTGATCATTGGCATCGACGGCGCTGGCAAGACGACGCTGCTTTCGACACTGCAAGGCGATTTGGAGAAGGAGCACGTGCCCAGCGCTGGCTTTACGTCCGTCGCGTTCCAGACCGAGACCGGATCGGCCACGTTCTACGATCTGGGCGGCGGCCCGGCGTTCCGAAATGTCTGGCGGGAGTACTACGCTGATGTGAGTAGGCATATCGATTCCTAGTGGTGTAAAGTGCTGTGGTGCTAACGCAACTTGCTCCTTGTTTAGGCCCATGGCATCATGTACGTCGTGGATTCCTCCAAAGAAGCGTCGCTCCAGGAGGCCTCAACGATGCTCCGCGACGCCATGAGCCACTCAAACATGGCGGACAAGCCCTTGCTACTGTGAGTAAACTGCAACGTCTAGATCTCTTGGTGATTATCGTTCGAAGCTGACGCAATCGCTCTCCTCAGTTTCGCCAACAAGCATGACCAGCCCAGCGCGGTGCCCGAGGACAAGCTATTCCATCAGCTGGGCCTCTCACAGTTCCCCAACTCCAAGCTCGTGCCGTGCGTCGCCAAGCCAGCGGCGAACGGAAACATGGTCGACGACCGGCTCGAGCAAGGCCTCCACTGGCTGTTTGACCAGGTCCACACCAATTTTGACGCGCTGAGCGCGCGCGTGCGCGAGGACCTTGCGGTTAAGAAGCGTGAGAACGACGAGCGGCGCGAGGCGCAACGCGCGCGCGTGGCCGCGTACAAAGAAGAGCGCGAGCGCACACAAATGGCGCTGCACGACAAGCAGCACGCCGACGACGCATCCGCACACACAGAGAAGAAGCGTGTGGTAGCCACGCCCGAGGCAGCCGACGATGTGATCATGTGCTTCAATTGCACGACCGCGCCTGCCGCAACCAAGTGCGCGGCCTCCAAGTGGATGCCCGTGTGCAGCGACTGCGCCACGTCGCTAAAGAACGCGGCCGCCACGAGCCAATAGACACCTTCTTTCCCACCGATGGTCGCTCTAATTGGTGACGTTTTATCTCTTTTTCTTGCCGCGCGAGCCTTTTCCCCGGCGCCCTCCGTCGTCGTCGTCATCGTCGTCGTCGGCCACGGCGCCCTTCTTCTTGGCGGCGGTCACGATCTTCTCGACTTCTTCCTTCTTCTTGGTCTTGCGCGCGTCCTTGCGTTCTCGGCGCTTCTCCGCCGCCTTCTCCTCCTTCTCCAGACGAATGCGCTCCTTCTCGCGACGCGCCTCCTCCTCCACGGCCTTGGCAGCCTCCTCTGCGACCTTTTCAGCCGCATCATCCTCGTCGTTGTGGTCCTCGTCGTCTTCGGCAGCCTGCTGTTGCTGTTGCTTGGCGCGTTTGAGCTCTGCGAGTTCAGCCTGGAGCTCCTTATCCAGCGCGTCTTCGACGAGATCGAACTCGCTCACGATGCCCAGCTCCACTTCACGGTCCTTGTGCTTCTTGGACGTAAAGTGGTTCTGCAGCTGCTTGTCGGACTTGAACGTCTTGTTGCAGATCTCGCACAGCAGCAGCTCGGCATCCATCTTTTTATGGAGCTTCTCGATCTCCTCCTGGATGTGGTCCTCGGCCAGGCGGCTAGTCTGCTGCTGGCCGCTGTCGTCGCCCCAGCGCTCCATCTCTTGCTGCTGGAACGCCTGGCGCTGGGCCTCGAACGCGGCCTGCTTCTCCTTTTTCTTTTGCTCCTCGAGCTTTAGCTGCGCCTCGCGCTCTTTGTCCTTCTTCTTCTGGTACGCGATCATGCGCGGGTCGCGCTTGCGCACAAACTCGACCAGCTCGCGCACGTCGGTCGTGAACGCCTTCTTGGCGACGTCGCGCAGCTTCTTGTTCTCCTTCTCCATCGCGCGGCGGATCTGGCGCGTCGGCGCGTCCGTGGTCTTGTACTCGTCGACCCACGCGAAACTGCGCTGCGTGACGTAGGACGTCCAGTGGCGGTAAAAGTAGTTGACGTCGCCGATCGGCGTCTTGCTGTTGCCCAGCACGGGCGCGGCATGCGCCGTCGAGCCAGCGCTCTCCAGGTCCAGTGCATCAATCTACATACACCCACACATATCAGTCCTCGGGCATGTCTATCTCCGCCACCGATGGAATCTTTGGACGCACCTTCTCGAACAGCGCGCCGTAGACCGAGTAGAAGCTCTTCTCGTCGTCGCCAAAGCCCGAGAACACCGAGGCGCTAGAGTGCAATAAATGGGTACACTAAGTGAGACCGTCGCCCCTTGTTCCCGGCAGTGCCCCAGGAAAAACGCACCTGAAGAACTTGAAGAGGTTGAGGTCGTTGCGGTCCTCGCCGTCGGCGTCCTCGCCGTCGTCGCCGCGCAGGATCTGCTCGCGGTGCTCGTCGTACCACTTGCGCTCGTGCGGGTCGCTGAGCACCTCGTACGCGTTCTGGATCTCCTGGAAGCGCTCGGTGGCCTCGTCGCTCGAGATGCCGTTCTGGTGGTGCTTGTCCGGGTGCCACTTGAGCGCCTGGCGGTGGAACGCCTTCTTGATGTCGCCCGCGGCCGCGTCGCGCGCGAGCGCCAGCACGTCGTAGTGGCACCGCAGCGGCGCCATCGTGCTGTGTGGGTCGTGTGCGTGAGTGCTGCTGACGCGGGTTGTTGGTTTTCGGAGCCATTCACGCAAACAGCGGATAGATTAGCTTAGTCCCATTAGGGGTGTCAAACCTTCCAAAAACGCGAAATGTGATAAGAGTTATCATGCCCAGATAACTCAAAAGTCGAGATAAGTGGCCATCACATAGAAACTTCCAGATGACGTTTCTGAATATGTTGGAAATTTTTTCCCCAAGTTGATTTTTCGATTACAAAAGTCCAGAATCGAGTTATCCGTCAGGTGCGTTTTGGGGGGTGTTCAAGGTTTCGGACGTCGAATATGAGGGTCCTTATCTGGCAGATAAAGTGGCTAATCTCCTCAGATAAGGTACCTCGGGAGGTACCCGGTAACTTTCCCCCGATAACGCCATGTTATAAGCACCTTATAACACTTTTTATCTGGCCATATAACGAAACTTATCTGGCTTTTTTCGATAGGTTTGGCACCCCCTATTGAAAGGCAAAAGCTAAATGGACAGGTATACACATGTATAGTGTGCTATACATCCCAGTGCACCAAAATGGAGTGCGAGGCTGACGCATTGCCGGAGATGAACGCTGGCATCTCTAGCCATTGTGCGTGGCAGCACCCGCCGACTGGAGGATGGCCCGTGCCATGAGAACACTACTGGGGGCGCTGCCGTGCCACGTTGAGTGGGTGCGGACGAAGGTCGCGTTCTGTGTCAGCGGCCCCAGGACGCACCCGAGCGTGTGAGCCCCACACTGCGCCCGCCACGGCTCGTGGTCTCTCTTTCTCTGTCTCATTCTGTGCGGAGCCGAGCAACCAGCTCCACGCTTTGTGCATTTACTGCCAGGGTCCCCCAGGTTTGGGTCCTAGACAACTAGTAACTGGTCAGGACCTCCGAACCGGCCGAGTGTCCTGGCCAGATGAGGCGCCTTCGTGTCTTCGTCGGTCTCCATCTCGCCACGTCGGTCGGCTCACATCTCAGGAGGTTTGTCGACGTCGCACGTGGCGCGTGGCATCGCGACCATAACGCGTCGCTCCGTCGCGCCCTGTTCGCGGAGCATCGACAAGCGAGGGCGGCTTCCCTCTCTTGCTTGGCTTTCCTTGAAGTTCCTGTCTGACTATAATACGAGCGGCGGTGCATGAGACGGTCCGGCGGCAACCTAGCACGTCCGAGTGCGCGTCTCGCATGCTGCTCTGGCTTCTGCCCACGTTGGCTGCCCACGGGGCGCCCACCACCAACACGCGCCAGAATGAACCAGATCGGCTTCCGCGGGCCCATTTGGGGCGACATGGTTGTGGCTGTTCTCTACCAGCGCCAGGTCTCGCGTATTACCGATATGTTTGTGCGTTGGCGACTTCATGCGCAAGAGCGAAAAGCAGCAAAGAGCGGCCGGGTCACCCTTCAAGGTATTCGGCCCGTCAACACGCATGCGTGGCCACTCGGACCAGCTGACACCCAACACGCTCGGGGCGTATTCAACACGGTCATGAGCCCATAATGCGGACGGACGCTAAAGCTTCTCCACGGAATCTACCACGGCCGTCTCTATATTGCCGCCCCGCCATCGATCGGTAGCGCGATGGACGTCCTGCAGCTCTGTCACATGCCTATGACCATCTCTCCAATGGTGTGTGGCAACAGGCCGACCGGGTGCACTGCAGTCCGATCGACGGCAAAGGCACGGTCTCTGTTCCGCTCGTCGGTGTCCCCATCCTCCATGATCTATCGCGCGATCGTATGTTGGTGATACACGGGACGGGCAGTGATTCCCGCTGCCCGGTCCAATGTCGAATGGGTTTGTCGGTATCGGAGACCGGCGATCGACAGGCTGTCGGCTGGACCAGCAGGTTTTGAGGGTCAAAGAGATCCAGCGGGAGCACGAGGCCTTCCGCCGGGACGATTGCGGCCTCCGCGCTGGACGAATGCGCGTGACGGCGATCTTCACGCGCCCCAATCCGGCCAGCACAGTAACCCACTCACAATCTCTTTCTCTCGCTTCGGAGGAACGTATAATAACGCAGACACCATTTATTCAGTATGATTGCGTCTCCTCAGTCGACCATGGCGCCGGTGCCCACGCCCGCGACGCCCACAGAGGTCTTCATCCTCGAGGCGTCGCCGGCGCCGCCCGCGCCACCCGCCAAGAAATCCACACTACGCCTCGTGGTCACGTCGCTGACGTTCTGGATCATCATCGGCACGATCGCCGGCATCTTCCTGGGCGAGTACGCACCCAAGTTCTCGAAAGACGCCGCGCCCATGGCACAGCTCTTCCTGCGGCCCGTGCAGTTCGTGGTGTTCCCGCTCGTGTTCTCTTCGCTCGTCGTGGGCATCGCCGGCCAGCGCGACATGAAGCAGCTCGGCCGGCTCTCGATCAAGTCGTTCATCTACTTTGAGATTGTCACGACGTTCGCGCTCGTCATCGGACTGCTCGCGGTGAACCTGATCAAGCCAGGCGAAGTCAGCAGTATCGCGAAGAAGGGCGAGTACAAGCCGTCGGCCACGGCCTCGGCGTTCACGTTCTCGGCCTGGATCAACCACCTGGCGCCCAAGACGTGGGGCGAGATGATGGGCGGCGCCGGCTCATCCGAGCTGCTGCAGGTACTCGTGGCGTCGATCCTCGTCGGCGTCTCGACCGCGCAGCTGCAGGGCGAGTTCAAGTACCTCATCGTCGAGTTCAGCCGCGCGGTCATGGAGATGATGTTCAAGTTCGTCAACATCATCATCTGGACCGCGCCCGTCGGCGTGTGCTTCGCCGTGGCCAACGCGATCGGCGCGAACGGCCTCTCGGCGCTCCACAGCCTCGGCGCGCTGGTCGCGACCGTGTACGGCACGCTGGCCGTGTTCATCGTCGTGATCTTCGGCCCGCTCATGCTCGTGTTCCGGATCAACCCGATCACGTTCTTCGTGGCCATGCGCGACCCGCTCTTCATCGCGTACACGACCGCGACGTCCGAGGCCGCGCTGCCCAAGGTCTTCGAGGCGCTCGACGCGTACGGCGTGGGCACGCACATCTCGTCGTTCGTCGTGCCGTTCGGCTACTCGTTCAACCTGGACGGCTCGACGTTGTACCTGTCGCTGGCGTCCGTGTTCTGCGCGCAGGCCGCGGGCGTGCACAAGTCGATCGGCGAGCAGATCGTCATGGTGCTCATGCTCATGGTCTCGTCCAAGGGCGTGGCTGGCGTGCGGTCCGCGAGCATCATCGTCCTGGCGTCCACGCTGGACCAGTTCGACGTCCCGTCGTGGCCCGTCGCGCTCATCCTGGGCGCCGACTGGTTCATGGACATGGCGCGTACGTTCACCAACGTGCTGGGCAACTGCCTCGCGGCCGTGATCATGGCCAAGATGGAGCACGAGTTCCGCACGGTCGAGTGGGAGCACGCGCGCCAGCAGCGCCTCCACCAGCAGAACCAGTTCCACGACGACGTCGACGAGTTCGCCACGAAAGCCAGCCTCACGCCCAAGCCGCACGCGTCGGGCACCGCCGTCCGCCGCCTCAGTGTACTGTAATAACCCAGGACCAAAATGTAGCCATCTTCCGCAAACTATGATGATGTAATCGGACCAACACTCTTCCGCCGCTTGGTTACGTTACGGCTGTTACTTTCTCATATCCTTTTCAGCCAATCATACATCAGTACCTTATCCAGTCATCTTAATGTTGGGCGCCAGCGAGGAGCTCACTTCCGAACGCACCACTTCCCTGACGTACGCGACCACAACATGGCGGATCTCTTGGCGGCAGCGTCGCTGGGCAACCAGGCGGCGGGCGAGGCGAGCGACCCGTCGGTCCACGACGGCGCGCTGCTCGGGCTCTCGCGCTCGCAGCTCGACGACGCCAAGGAGCAGGCCATCTCCTGGGCCGCGGCGCACGGCATGCTCGTGCGCTGGAAGGCCGCGGGCCCTAACGCCGCGCAGCTCGCGACGTTCACGCACATCCCGTTCTGCCTGCTGCCCGTGCAGATCCCGAAGCAACAGTTCGAGCACGGCGTCGCGCTCTCGCCCGTGTACGGCAAGCTCATGGACCGCGTCAGCCGCGACCTGCCGTGGCTCCACCGCACGCTCGAGAGCGTGGTCCACGAGGACAAGTTCACGGCGCGCCTGCTCGCGCTCTCCAAGCAGATCGAGGCCGAGGGCATCCAGCAGAAGGCGTACCTGGGCATCCACCGCTCGGACTACATGCTCCACGAGCCGCAGGCCGCCACGCCCGGCGACTCGCAGCGCCTGCTGCAGGTCGAGCTCAACACGATCTCGTCGTCGTTTGGCTGCATCAGCTCACTCACGTCGCAGCTGCACAGCTACATGATCGAGCGCCTCGCGCACGAGCTGCCGGCGCTCGAGGCCCACTACCAGGTGCCGCTTAGCGAGCTCGCGAGCCGCCTGCCGGCCAACCACGCAATCAACGAGCTGCCCAACGCGATCGCCGTCGCGCACAAGCACTACGGCGTCCACGAGTACGTCCACGGCATGATGAGGATACTTTGTTCGTGACTGGTGAGAATACTGACAACCTGTGGTGATGAACAGCGCGATTGTGGTGTTTGTCGTGCAACCGAACGAGGCCAACTCGATCGACCAGCGCTGGATCGAGTACAACCTCATGTCGCACCACGGCATCCGCGTGCTGCGCAAGACCATGGCCGAGATGCAGCGCGAGGCGACGCTCGACGCTGCGCGCGACGGCAAGCGCCGCCTGTTCGTAACCGGCCGCGAGGTTGCGGTCGCGTACTACCGCTCGGCGTACACGCCGGACGACTACACGACCGAGGCCGAGTGGCAGGGCCGCGAGCTCATCGAGCGATCGTTCGCGATCAAGTGCCCGTCGATCGCGTACCACCTCACGGGCACCAAGAAGGTGCAGCAAGTGCTCGCGGATCCGGCGGCGCTGCGCCGCTTCGTGGACGATGCCGACGCGGCACTGCTCGAGACCTCGTTTGCTGGGCTCTGGGGGCTCGAGAAGGACAGCGACAAGACGCCGCAGGTCAAGCAAATGGCGATTGAGAACGCGCGCGCGTACGTGCTCAAGCCGCAGCGCGAGGGCGGCGGGAACAACCTCTACGGCGACGACGTCGCGCAGGCCATGCAGACCATGTCACCCGAGGAGCTCGAGTCGTTCATTCTCATGGAGCGCATCTTCCCGAACGAGAACGCCGCGGTAGGTTTTTGTTTCTGTGGATTCCAGTCTAGTGGTGTCACTAACGTGGCGACCTGTGTGTGTTGCGCAGATTCTCGTGCGCAACGGCCTGACCGCCAGCGGCAACACGATCAGCGAGCTGGGCATGTACATCACGGCGCTCTTCGACGACGGCAAGGAGATCCTGAACAAGCACGCCGGCCACTTGCTGCGCACCAAGCTCTCGGGCACGAACGAAGGCGGCGTGGCCACGGGCTTCTCGGTCGTCAGCAGCCCGCTGCTCGTGTAAGAGGAAAGCCGACGAGCGCGCGGTGTAACTCTACGGGCACGACAAAGTTGCGTCTGTACGGTTGCTAGTCGCAAGTTGTTAGTAGAGTCAGCATCTATAAACTCCATACAACTCTCCCAATCCGCACACACTACTCCACACGACAATCCGGAGACAACAGCGCTGCATTACAGTAGAAAGTACATCACGCACGGGCTGTGTCGCGCTACGACTAATCGCGGGCTGGCCACCGAATGACCGAGCGGGAGAACGATGGGTGACGCATCTATTTGCCCTTCTTCGCCGCCTTCTTGAGCGCCTTCTTGCCCTGGCGCGGCGGCGCGCGCTCGCCCGTGAGCGCCGACTGGATCGTGTCGTTCCACTGGTTCCACTGCTTGCCCATGGTGCTCGGGTCCGACCACGGGCGGCGCAGGTCGCCCCAGGCGCGCTCGCCGCGCAGCGTCACGCGGAAGAGTGGCGTCTGGTACACGTTGAACGGCTGCGTGATCGCCTGGATCACGAGCGGCGGGAAGAAGCCCCAGCGGTAGTGGATGAAGACCGTCACGATAGTGCCCAGGCCAAACTACACAGGAAGCCATAGAGAGAGAGAACGATGAGAGTCCGGGCGTGCTCACCCAACATACTAACACAACGACGTACTCGCTGGATGTCCTTCCAGCACATGCGCATGTCGTGCTCCGAGACCGTGATCTTCTCGTCGCGCTCGCCCTCCTGGCCAAAGCCGACGTCCTCCTTGACGGTCAGCACACCCGGCTCCGTGTTGTTCTACTCGCCACAGCCACAGTGAGCTCCCCACTCACGGTGCGCCCCAGCAACGCAAGAGAGGCGATCGTACCTTGGCGCGGTAGTAGAGGTACGCCATCACGGCGTAGCACCCGATCTGCGAGATCGCGTACACGGTGCGCACGATAAGCAAGTGCACTGTGTAACAATGGGAGGTCAGCGAATGAGGGATCACGTGGGAACACCACCAACAGACACGTACGCTCGCTCTCCTTATCGAGGTACGCGTTGCTGGCCATCACGAGCGCGAAGCTCAGCCCCATCATCTTAAAGTTGGGCGCCATGGTGGACGTCTACGGGGGCTCGCGATGTGCTGGCTTGCGTGGCGTGCGCTCGGGATCAAGTTGACGTTTGGAGCGTGTCGTGTGGGGAAGCCACAGGGGGGTGGGAGCAGCTCAAACTTTGGACCTCTTCACCACATACCGGTTTTAAATACCGGTATTTCGTCGATTTCCAAAATTCAGGAAAGGTCATACCATACAGCCCAACAATCGTATTTATTCATTTTCTGGGGGGCATACACGCGCCGGCGTTCCTGCTTGTTTTGCGTCTATTCACTGTTCTCTGGATATTTATTGCTTGCCCACCTTCTGGTGGGGGAGACGGAGTTTCAAAGAACAGTTCGGAAATTTAAACAGTTTGGTCGTTTGGAACTGAAAAATCAATGCTGGGGCTAGATTAGGACGTATAGTCGAGTGCAACGCAAGGTTCACCATTGCGCATAGAAGAGATGAGTCAGTCATTCCTCTAAATTGGCTCGGCGGACGATCTAGCCTCTATGTTCAATGCAACGTGTTTGATCTCTTCAGACTCGTTATGAAATCCATTCGCAGTGTTCACAAGGCACGTCACAGCCTTCGCGAAGGTCGTCACGCATTTCGCTCGTGCCGAGTGCGATATTCCTGAACTTTAATGTTCCGTATGTTTGAATTAGATCACGGCGGCCCCACCATCCCCCCACAGATCAAAAGGCGGTCTCACCGCTCGCGAGGCACGTCACGTGGGGTACACCCGAACTTCAAGGTTCCATATATTTGCATCAGATCATGGCGGCCCCACCATACCCCCACAGATGAAAGGCGGTCTCACCGCTCGCGATGCACGTCACATGGGGTACACCCGAACTTCAAG